>JAOTOL010001587.1:1685000-1872500 GCA_034440575.1 Imbricaverruca yamaguchii
CAGTTGATCCATTTGTCGCCGACGGGCCTGCCTGCTTCTAAGACTCGTCTAATATAGCGTGTTCAGGAAGAGGCAACTCCGACCATCGATTCCTTTAGAACGATCCGCTAGAGAGACCTATGATGGTCTCCGCCGCTTCTTTACCGTCTTTGCTGAGGTGTGTTCTCCGCACCAACCAATTGTTCAGCCAAATACCGGTGCTCGACTTTTTCTATATACCTTCGCCCCGTTGTCCAGGAGGGGCTGGAGTTGGTGGGGGACATCAGACCTGCGAAGGGAGACTCGTGAACGCTACGCCGAGACGACAGGCGGTATTGTATAACCAATTCCAGGACACCGGAAATTGACGTATCCGTGGGCTTCCCTGGATGACTGGTGGACGAGGGCATGGCCTATAGAGAATACTGCTGATCCACCAATCTTGTGTTCTGTCCGTGTTCATGATGATGCTCTAGGGCATGGTCTGTAGAGAATATCGCTGATCCATCAGTTGTATTGCGTCCGTTCCACCTAGCGGGCAAATTGCGCCGTACTGCTGCCCTTCTGTGTTCTGGGAGTGGATTTTCTGCACTGGTACCGTCAGAGGTACAGTCTGGGCACTACAATTAGAAGTCGGATATTATGTGACATCTGGTGAGATAATTTAAACACTGCCTCGGACTATCGTGGACAGCCGTGTGATGTAAATTATTGCGTGCTACATTTGATCTCAAAAGGTGACTCCCTTCATCCATGAAAGCCCGTAAGAAGCAGCGAAGTCGGAATATTAATACACGAACAAAAACGTTCTGGCAGCCGTGTTAGGAACGCAATAACTCAGTAGTGGCATTGCACTTGTGTGCCAATAACGCATTCTTAGCTTGACAATACCTTGCATGTTTTGTGCCTCCTGTAGACAGGGCTCGCACGTTATTGACACGCTCCCTCTGAATTGAATAGACAGACAAGAATAGATACCAACCCGCCTGGGAGCACTCACGACTGAATAAGGAAGTATGCAAGACGACTCGCGACTCCTGTATAATGCAATTGTTGAAATGTTTGGTTGCTTTATAAAAAGTGGAAACCATCTGTTCAAAGAGGCACCTTCATTTCGTTCAGACATATAGTGTAGTCAGGGGTTGAAAGAAATGAATTGAACTCTCCCCTAGCCAAAAATATGTTTCCCGTATGAACGCCGCACGCTGGCTGATATGGTCATGCGCTATTCTCTCCTTATAGAGTCTTTGGCTCTATTCCCCTTATGCAAATCTTGATCACACATTTAACCCTTCCAGTGCCACAGAATGTGATACCCCTTGCAGTTTTGGGGAGAAAGGGGGCAACATTTCCCTGCGTTGGATAGAGGGACACGGAAACAACTTGATGTATTTCCATCCATGACCATTAAGATTTATGTACATTTTCCCTCTACCTCAGGTCAATGTCTGGTGCAGTCTGCCATCCGATTTTCGCTGTGGTTTCCGGGCTGATAGTGAAACAAATGGGATTTCGTGGTTCAATATCGACCATACGCTTGTTGCGGGTTTACCATAAAATTGACACATGAATAGGCTACGGTCACAGATCATGTCAAGATCAAGTATCTGACCATATTTCATCAACCGTTGAAACAGACGATTTTCAGAACAGATTGTGACCATACTAACGCTAGGTTAAGTTAGGGAAACCTAATCACGTGCAGAGCGAAGTCATCGCACAAAATTACCTCTGTTTAGCTATTCTTACTTCGCAATAGTCCCTATTTTAGCCTCCAAATTGCCTGTGATGCGTGCACCATTGGGACGTTTCAGGTCATATTTCAGCGACCTGACCGGATATGGATTGACAACCTAGAACTCTATTAGACATCATGATTTGCCATCGCATACATTCCGGTTGTTTCAAACTAATGATAATGATTGGTCACATTGTCATGCACCAAAAAAGACTCGAACAACTTAAGGGTTATCTCACAAATAATCTGAGACTAGGGTACCGCAGGCCCCCGTCACTGCAGGGGACGAGTAGCCTAGGGGTAAGTTGCCCGTCTCACAATTGAAAGGTTGTGGGTTCGAGTCTCACCTGTCGCTACTCTTCGCCCGCAACCAATCGGCGTGAGAGATTGGCGATGCTGCATGACTCAACGGTCCATGTGCAGTAAAACCAATAACCACCCAGCCCCCGTCACTGCGAAGATTAACTAATGATACACACTCCTTCTTTTCGATCAGTCCAGTATACTCTTCTCACGTGTAGCGCTTGCTCAAGCACAACAGACGGGCCGATTTTCGGCACACGGACGTCGGCCGCCGCGGTGGCATTGCTCGCTGGCTCGGGCTTTGGCTCGGGCCGGCCGACGTCGCAGCCCACAGCTGCACCGTCGGCGCCAGCGGGCCGACCGAGCAGGTGTGGACCCTTCCGCCGCCACCACGCGTCACCGGCCGTCAGGACACGCCACGGCCGCACACTTTGTGGAGTCGCTGCTCCCTTACCGGCCCCGCACAATCCTAGCCACTGGCGATTCGTGCAATGTTAGCCACCCTGCAGCCTGAAGTCATACCCATCCTGAGCCTTTGCGCAATCCTAGCCTCCAGTTACCTGTACAGCTTTAGTCGCGGCTGTGTCGTCTTAGTCGTGAGTTTGAAATCCTAGCCATCCTTTCTCTGATGTTCTAGCCGTCCATCGGCTCTGCGGAATCCTAGTTTTCCGAGGACTGTGAGCTCCCAGCTACCCGTCATCTCTAGAATCCTAGCCGTATGGTTCGTCTCTGGAATCCTTACCGTATTATTTTTTTTTGCAGAATCCCAGCCACCCAACACGGCGTTGAACGGTAATAATCAAACTAGCTCTCTAGATGCGGACAGGTTCCGGGAGATCACGTGACAACACGAATCGCTGCCATTTGAACTACGAAGTATGAATTGTTGCCAGCATTTTCTGTTGGACGTTAAAGCTCACGATCTCCGCTCTCGGAGGTAGTCATAGCAGGCTCGGTGTCGATAGAATCCCGCCGTGCGGTCGGTCACATGCTTGTGTGCAGGAGAGGCAGGCGGGGGGGGCGACCGGGTTACCCAGTGACCGGTTGAGGAGCTGCCCAGTTACGTGCAGCACCAGCGGCCGTACGGCACCGGTGAGCCTTGAAGGTCGGGCCAGCGGACAGCTGCAGCGCCCTGGCGCGCGGACGGCAGCCGTCTCGGCAGGTCGCTACCATCTGCCGCCGACGCTGCGCACGTGCATTTGTGACGGCGTCATCGTCGAACCGGCGGCCGGCCGGCTAATGTATTGCCGCTCGGTCGACGGCCGGCTGGCGGGCCGACCGGCCTGTGCAAGGCCGCCGGTGGCGGTGAGCGATGACTGCGTGGCCGTCTGGCGGGGTGGGAGCGGCCGCCGCCCCACCCGCTGCCCTCGCGGCCGGTCGGCCGCGGTGTCGTGTCGGCGCCGTGTCACTGCCGAGTGTGGCCGTCGGCGGTGGACGCAGGGTGGTGCACGACATCGCTCGTCGGCCAGCAGCTTTCGCGGGGCGGTGGTCTCGCGCGATGCCACTGCCTGCAGCTGACGGGCCCCGAGGGCTGGACTGGCCCAGCACGGCTCGACAGCTAGACTGGCTCAGTATGCTCCGAGGGCCGGACCGGCCAAGCTCACCTCGACAGCTAGACAGGGTCAGTCTGCCCCAAAGCATGGACTGGTCCAGCTTGGCTCGATAGATGAACCGGGTCAGTCTGCCCCGAGAATCGTCCTGACCCAGCCTGTCCCAACAACTAGTGCGAATCAGTATGCCCCGGTTACCAGACTGGTTCAGCTTGCTTGCTTTGATGGATAGGCTGGCTCAGGTGATCAGCGCCAGAAGTTTTCCCCGGCCGGGAGCGAACCGGAATTGGAATTGGCGAATTCAACTAGTCATCGCAATAAGTACGTCCTGGCGTGACGCAAAACTGAATCGGACTGGCGATCTACAGAGGAACACCTGCCAACTCGATGACGGCCTGCATACGCTAGCTGATGACACGCGACCACCTATGGGAACCTCGGGCCAAGATAAAGTAACTTTATAGTGGGATCGAACGTTTCCTTTCTCCGAACTGGTCACTGCAGTTGTATAATTTTTTTTTTTTTTTTTAAACTAAGAATGTGTTTCCAACATTTCGCCGCAAGTCATGCTCAAATGGTATTGCTCATGATGAGAACCCTCTAGCCGCAACTGCATATTGCTCGCTCGAGGAGCCGTCCATTTTGCAGTGAAACTAGCCACTTGCAGTTCGAGCTCCACACAACCATTGTTCAACGGACCACACAAGGGGCTGGCGCCGTCGCGCCCCGTTCCTCCAAACTGGGGCGCCACAAAGCCCACATCGGCTGCTATTTCCGGTAATAACGACATTTCCAACATTTCTAGTATTAACCAACGAGACTCAAGCTATGGCAATATACATTTAGAACCAAAATGCATGTATGCCATTCATATGTTGGAGGTAAAGTTGCAAATAGCACATTAATTCCACATCGGTCTGTGTACTCGTCCATACGCAAGGCCACAAACGCGACACTACCGACATCTGTCCAGAACACATGAAACCTTGCTTCAAGAATTGCCGCGAGATGGCATCCTAATCACTTAAGTTTCCTCATTCTCCCACAGGTGACGTCCCTTTCGGATAAGGTTTGAAGACCGTCTTATGCCGTAATTTCGGAGTGCCTTGGATTTGGAGAAGTGGGATGCCCTCCGTGGTTCGGATGACCCGCTCGGCGGTAGGGTTCTAACTTTCACTGGGAGCGGCTCTAACTTCTGACTATCGATGAATGAGCGACAGTAAATAATGTAGTGTAGCTGTTTCAGACAAGCTTGATATGGTGATGATAAACTACAGCAGTCTTTCTAGCTGGTCTAGGTCGACCGGCTCCGCTGGAAATGTTCTTATCTACTTGCCGCTTTCCTTTATGAACTCTTGCCGAGCTGCGTTGTATCTTGCTTTGTGTAAATGTGTCGTGTTAATGCCGCATGCAATATAGTTCACCATGGAACTGCATGATCATTGCAGATGATGTGCGCCAAAGCCGGAAAAGCCAACGAATCGCCGTCCTAGATATGACAATGCGCTTATCGAACGCAGTTAGCTTTTATGGTGGATCGACTGGCGTGTCTGTTATTTTAATCGGACACAATTTTTGCACCATCCTCATAGCACAATCTGTTGATTGAAGGATCGTCTCGTTGTTGGCAAAGCTGCGGGCTGCGCCATTTCGCGTCGGCAAAGTCTGCTATAAGTTAATGAAAAGCGGCCGCTTTATGTTGCCGGCCTGGGAGTATCAGACGGAGGAGCGGGCCATCCATCGCGGCATACGGAACTGTCGGCCGCGCTGCGTCGCCAGCCCACCGGCTCGTCCCGGTGCTCCATCACTCACGACCGTCGCAGCAGCCCACTGCGCTCGTCGGCGTGGTGGTGTGGCGGTGTGGCGGTGTGGCGGTGTGCCGGTGTGCCGGTGTGGCGGTGTGCCGGTGTGGCGGGGTGGTGGTGTGCCGGTATGGCGGTGTGCCGGTGTGGCGGTGTGCCGGTGTGGCGGTGTGCCAGTGTGCCCGTGTGTCGGTGTGTCAGTGTGTCAGTGTGTCGGTGTGTCAGTGTGTCGGTGTGGCGGTGTGATGGCATGGTGGTGTGGCGGTGTGCCGGCGTGGCGGTGGTGTGGCAGTGTGCCGGTGTGGCGGTGTGGTAGTGCGGTAGTGTGCCGGTGTGGCAGTGTGGTATTGTGCCGGTGTGGTAGTGTGGCGGTGTGCGGGTAGGCCGGTGTGACGGTGTGACGGTGTGACGGTGTGTCAGTGTGTCAGTGTGTCAGTGTGTCGGTGTGATGACATGGTGGTGTGGCGGTGTGCCGGCGTGGCGGTGGTGTGGCAGTGTGCCGGTGTGGCGTCGTGGTAGTGTACCGGTATGGCGGCATGACGGCGTGGCGGCACTGCTGGGCCCACACCACGCACCTGACCGGGTGTCGTCGGGGGAGGGGGCACGCAGGTGCGGCAGGCCACGGAGCGACTACCGGCTTACGGAGGACTGTCCACTGGTGGCACTGGTATAGATGTCCCTTGGTGACACTGGTGTGGATGTCCCCTGGTGCCAGCCTGGTGTGGACGTCCCCTGGTGACACTGGTATTCATGTCCCCTGGTGACACTGGTATAGATGTCCCTTAGTGACTGGTGTGGATGTCCCCTGGTGACCCAGTCTGGTGTGGATGTCCCTTGGTGACCCAGTCTGGTGTGGATGTCCCCTGGTGACGGAGTCTGGTGTGGATGTCCCCTGGTGACTGGTATGGATGTCCCCTGGTGACCCAGTCTGGTGTGGATGTCCCTTGGTGACCCAGTCTGGTGTGGATGTCCCCTGGTGACGGAGTCTGGTGTGGATGTCCCCTGGTGACTGGTATGGATGTCCCCTGGTGACCCAGTCTGGTGTGGATGTCCCCTGGTGATCCAGTCTGGTGTGGATGTCCCCTGGTGACTGGTATGGATGTCCCCTGGTGACGCTGTGGGGTGGATGTGGATTTTTGGATGATATGTGGATGTGGATGTGGATTTTTGGATGATATGTGGATGTGGATGTGGATTTTTTTGTCCCCCAGGGGTCAGTACTGGAGCCTCTACCGTTCATTATATTTGCAAATAAAATTGAAAGTGGCCTAAGCAGTAATGTTTTGAAATTTGCGGATGATTTGAAGGGCTTTAGGGCAATAACAGGTCACAATGACCATATCTCGCTGCAGAAAGACTTAGACGAACTTGTGAAGTGGTCCGAAGAATGGTAAATTAAATTTAATTTCGATAAGTGCAAACTCATGCATGTAGGTAAGCAGCATATGATGGATCTATACTTGATGGGTGGCCAAGTGCTATCAGTGGCTCAACAGAAGGATTTAGGTGTTATTCTAAACACAAAATTGGGGGCATCAAAACAGACCAAGGAAGCCGGAAAGACGGCACTGAGAATGCTTATGGCAATAAATATAAATGCATCATACAGAAGTGAAGAAGTAATCAGGAATCTTTACTGTGCATATGTCAGGCCACATTTGGAATACTGCATCCAAGCTTGGTCTCCTAGCTATGAAAAAGATTGTTGGCTTTTAGAAAGAGTACAAAAGAGGGCTACAAAAATGGTTAAGGGTATAAGCAACCTGGCATATGAGAAAAGATTGAAGAAATTGAATATATTTTCACTTAGATGTAGAAGGCTGAGAGGTGATCTCATCGAGGTCTTTAAATTTGTCCATGATTTGGATAAGGGGTATCCTGGGGAAATGTTTGAATTTAATAGAAATGATGCAATTAAAGATCATCAATTCAAAATTAAAGTTCACTACAGCAGAACAAGGTTAAGACAGTCTTTCTTCACCAACAAGGTAGAAGAACACTGGAACCAGCTGCCAGAAACCATTGTCAGTACCAGCAATGAACATCTTTAAAAACAACATAGACAATCATTATAAGAATAGAGGGCTTGCTTTTGAGTATTCCCGGGAGGGCTGATCGACGGATTTGGTGGGCAACCGGTTGAGTGTACAGAGTACAACCAGGAAGGACCTTTGTGGCTCATAGCTGCACTAATCTTTTGTCTTTATGTCTTTATGTCTCCTGATGACACTGTGGTGTGTACGTCTCCTGGTGACACTGGTGTGGATGTCCCCAGGTGACCCAATCTGGTGTGGATCTTCCCTGGTGATGCTGTCTGGTGTGGATGTCCCCGGATGATGCTGTCTGGTGTAGATCTCCCTTGATGACCCAGTCTGGTGTGGATGTCCCCGGATGATGCTGTCTGGTGTGGATATCCCCTGGTGACACAGTCTGGTGTAGATCTCCCTTGATGACCCAGTCTGGTGTGGATGTCCCCTGGTGACACTCGGGCGTGAATATCCGGTGGTCTCAGAGTTCCGACTGGTAGCGTACCGGCGGAGCTGTATTGCAGTGGTGCAGGGGGGGGGGATGAGCGCAGTGGTAGCCATGGCTAACTCAGTTGTGTGCTCCCGGCAGCTGCGTTCCCGATCCGTAGCCAGTCTGCCTTCCGCCCTGCCAGCTTTTCTCCACAAACACGCATTGGGTGTGGACACTCTTAAATTATTTTCGGCCAGTTTCACTTGGACCCAACAGCCAGAGATCTTTATATAGCCGCCGTCTCAGATGTATAAAGTACGCTATCCCATTCATTCTCTCGGGGACACCTTTATCATCGGTTTGATAGTCCACAGACTTAGGTGTCCATAAATCGCGGCGGAACCGGGGTACTTTAAACGTACTGTAAACCTGGCCGTTAGCTCGACGAGGAAGTGAGGTCTCGCCTGTGCTGTGGCCCAAGTACCGCAATGTGGACACGGTCTGTGGATGAATGTTTCGAACGTATTGAGTGGCAATCATGGGTGAGCACTGGAATGGAGAGAAAGTCTGTTTCTATGTGGAACGTGAACTAAAAGGCTGATTAGTCAAATATATTGCACGTGAAAGTTTGCATATATTAACCATGTAGGGAAAAGGGCAATTTGCCTACGACCATTCTGTGTTGCATTGAATAAACAAGTATTCCGGCGCATGCTCGCGGATTTTGTTCATCGCGAATTTCGTTGTAGAATGTCCCTCTTATATGAATGGAGCTATTGTGCGACATTTCAATCCTCATGACTCATGAAGGCTTCCGTTTATCAGAACCCCACCAGACCGCAGGGCGATAGGAATGCAATTCACGCCAGCCAAGGAAGAATAGCGAAATAAGGTATTGTCTTGGCGGGCAGGTGGTACTCGCGGCCACGGTCAAGCTCTTGATCTGCCAACGACTTCTTCCTAGAGCATTTCCAATCTCGTGATCTTTCATCCGGGTAATCCTATAAGTAACAGAAGCAGGTATCAAATATCGCAAGAGAGCACAATAACCACAAGTAACCGATGTTCAGACAAAAACCCAGAAAGCTAAGCTGCACCGGCTGCCACGCGGTCCAGTGGAGAGCAGCGTGAAAGTGGAGGTGCTGATGAACGAGTCCTACTTGACCTGCACCGGCAGTCAAATATCTCCCAATTTCGGCGTCTACGCTTCAGCCAGTGGAAACGTCCCTCCTCGCATCAAGCTTCGACCGGAAAGCAAGTTCTCACGCAAACTTTTCGTCTGGCTTGCCATGAGCCCAAGTTGATTCAGCCCACAATCCTACCCAGTAGTAATGCGGGTTGCGAAGTATACCTGCAGTGCGTTCTGCTTCCGTGAAGCGAGGAACAGTGCTCAGATCGTGAAGCACTTCTTTGGCCAGACCTAGCCAGCGCTCATTACGCTAGAGAAACTTTTGGAACTTCTGGAGAAGGCGGGCATGCCTGTAGCAGCAAATAGTTTCAGCGGTGCCGCGAGAGACGATCGAGGGGTGTCCGCGAGCGTGAGCCTGGCGACAAACAAGCGCACAGAATCTCGGCCTCACTAAGTGTGTGATGTTCGCGATGAAGTGATTATGATGCGATATATGAAGTGATTATGATGTGTTCAATAAATACATTTTCGTATTTATTGAACAAAGCCTTTTGACTCTGCAGGACATCCCTTGTCTCCATTCAGAAGTATGAATGGAGACGTTTGTCCTGTAGCATGCTAAAATGTTCCATACATTTTAAATACCAGGTGGGTGGCAGGTACTGGTGATATCGGCTGGTGATATCGGCGGGTTCCACATAGATGAATCAAACCTCTGACCTCTCGTTTACGATTCGAATGCTCTGACCAGGTGAACTGCATAGTTAGCGGACACCGTGCAACCTGCTGTATTTGCCTTCATTGTGGAATACGACCGATTGTGTCGGGAGAATGTCGATGTCTGCCACTCTCGAATGTTGGAGTTTATCATTGTTTGGTCGCCCCTGGTGGCACCCGAATCTGCAGATTGGATGCCCGACCATTCTGCGTGAGAGGTTGGCGACGCTACATGCTTCAGCAGTCGAATGCGCCTAAAAGAGTCAAAGGCTCTTCTTTGTTTTCACGGTTAGTTAGTTAATTATTATGGCTTTAGGGCGCATCGACTACATTGGTCATGTAGCGCCCATAAAGGTCATGTAGCGCCCATTCGTTTTCACGGCACGACGTAACCCGTCACTGATTGATTTGCCCTGGGCGACAGCAGAATCCGTCACTGATTTTCCCGGGGGCTCCCGAGTTGGTCGCTGATTCATTTCGCTGTGCAGCGGTCGGATCGGTCACTGACTGGTTGCCCACCCCCCAACCCCAGGTAGCTCCGTTGGCTTGGGCACTGGCCTGTGCTGGTCTCCCCTGTCCCGGCAAGACAGGATTCGAGTCGTTTCACGTGCTCGCTTTTAGCCCCCGAGTGGGAGGGTCAGTTGGAAACTGGTACGATAATGTCGAAAGCGAGCTACCGGTTTGGCCGTATGAATGCATTAGCAGCACGTGTAGCGTTTTGCCAAATTTTACTGTAGAACTGCAATTCGTGGATCGGGTGATGCAACCAGGGCTCACGCAACGAGGCCTGTTTAGAAATGTCATCCTGCCTTATAAAGTCACCGCAGCACAAGTTCGAACTCAATTTCTAAAAAGTGAAAAGGTTATAAATTACATTGTTATTTTAGGGTAAGATGATGGTCCGTTGACATCATAGACCTCCTCTCATTAATCTATTTTCACTACCACCTTTGCAACCGAACTCCTAAAGACTCCCAGATCAAGCTGTGTTGCCGGAGTCCGAAATCCACAGCGATCAAATGCTGCTTGTCTACAGGTCCCCAGCGGTGGACCGCTTGCTGATCTGCCAATGTTGTTTGGCCGACTGAGGAATGCAAGGCGGGAACAGCGTAGACCCGTGTTTCTCACTGCACGGCTGCAGGGAAAATGATCACGTGACGACCACACAAGCGAATACCTACGGCTGACCAGTGGTGAAATTTGTAGATTGTCACCCAACGCATAACTGTGAAGAGGAGCAATCTACCAGTAATTATTTATGTGGAGCAGCACAGCCTACGTTCCTAGGGCCCAGTCAGAGTTGAAGGTACCCCCGCACATTCCACCGAAGGCGAGTGTACCACGCTCGTGAGTGCCATGCGATTTCTTTGTCCCATGGGGCTGGTCACCAGACACCCGAGTATAGTGGTGTGGACACCACGGGCTGATCATGGTCAGACTGGTCACCAAACACCCGAGAGTAGCGGTGTTAACACTGAAGACTAGTCGTGGGAACAGTAGTGTGGCTGCTGAGCGCTCAGGGCCACCAGATGTCCTATCATCGGACTGATTCGCGGAGTTACTAAGCGCAGGCGAAATTAGCGAACGTTTTGACGATATTGTCCTAGTGTAGCACTGTATACGTTCGTACACCGTGACGATGGCAATGCAGAATGTCTTTTCTTCTATAAAGACGCACTCGCTCGGGCGTTTTCGGGTGGCCCTGACATCCTGAAGTGCTCAATATATTATGCTCGTACTTATTATACAAATTAACCGTTTCGATGTATTTCAAATGGAGTCTTTAATCAAGCATTGTTTTCGGATAGATCGCTGTCATGGAATCCTCCGCTGACATGTTGCTGTCAGCAATTGCATTTCGGAGGAGGACGAGTTTTTTTGGCGTGTGACACTTCAGCGATTTTTTCCTAATATCGACCCCTGTTTCGTATGCAGTAGCCTATCCTATTTGGCTACACGCACTGTTACAGGCTCGATTGCTATTGGGCTTTCCTATCGCCCACTATTCAAAAGTTTGGACAGCCAGCTTAGGAATGCCTCAGGATGCCAATATACATGTCATTGCTCTTCATACCTACAGTTCACTATAACTATTTGCATCTTTTTATGTCTTTTTTTGCAGATAGGCCACCACCAGTTATTAGTAGAAGTAGCCCCAGGAGCACCTCAGCTAGGTAGCAAGCTAGTAACGCCAAGGAACTCCTGGGGTCACAAAGTGAAAAGTGTTATGAGGGGAAAAGTGTACATTCATGTGCACTATCACACAAATCTGTGTGATAGTGTCACAGCATATCCACACACATGAAACATGTACACCTAAACTTACTTCACATACATAAACACATGCACTCACACATATATACAAATATAAATGCATACACATGGACCAGCATGTATATACATAAGTATGCACTGATATGTATCCATGCACATCAATGCATAAACATGCACACAGTAGGACACAGCTGAAATCACATGTATAGGTACAAATGCATCATCTCATATGCATTTACTTGTTTATCCAGCTTTACTCATACATACATATAATATCAACCTATATATAGTTTCTCATTTTTATTATGCGAAATTGTTAATTTTACTAACAATTTAGTTTGTGATGTATAAGTCAATAAAATATGCTCTGATAACTATTCTTATATCTTCTTTCTTAATAGGTACATGATTACTGGAAGGAAATTTTGTACCAATGATAGTATTCCATGTTCTTGGTGCTAAAAGTGGTATTGAATGAAGTCTATAGGTTTTTGATGAAAAAGGTACATGGAAATGATCAACATGCCTTAAGTTACTTGAAGATGAGTATTTGAACATATTCATTATTGTGATTGGTAATGTTTCATTAAAGAATATGTGAAGTAGTAGTATGTTCTGTTCCTGTACAATATGAGGGAACTTCAATAGGTTATATTTGACAAATAATTCATTTGTAGGATATGAATAGTGCTGATTATCTGTGATTCGTAATGCCTTTTTTTGTATTTGAACAATTTTGTCTAGTCGTGTTGGAAAATTGTTTCCCCATATTAATGCGCAATAATTGAAATATGGAAGAATCAAAGTATTATATAGATATTTCAATTCACGACTTGTGATAAAGAATTTTGCTCTTCCCATTATTCCTAGATTTCTGCTAGTTTTTGCAGCAACATATGCTATGTGAAATTTCCATGTTAATTTTTCATCAACTATTACTCCAAGATATGTGATTTGCTATTTCCTATGTACTATTCGAGACTGTATTGCTATGTTTAACTCAGTACAAGGCATACTGGAATAAATTTGGTAGTTTGTTTTATTGACATTCTGTGATAATCTATTGGCCTGAAACCATTCAGTCATTCCTGATACATTGGCCTTGACTTTAATTTGTAATTGCTAAATATTCGTAGCTTTTATCATGACAGGAGCATCATCAGCAACTAAATAGAATGTTCCATCTAAAGAATTACCCAAATCATTAACATATATCAGGATGAGTAGTGGACCAAGTATGGAGCCTTGTGGAACTCCCATAATAATGCACTCTGCATCTGAGACTACATCATTAATTTTAGTTTGCTGATAGCGATTTTTTAAATAAGAATGCAATATCATGAGTAGAGTTCCTGATATGACAATATGTTGTTTAAAAAAAAGTAAAATGTCAATGCTCACAGTATCAAAGGCTTTTTTCAAGTCAATATAGAGACCACATGTAAGTTCTTTCTTTTCCAAAGATGTTGTAATTTGGTCATACATGTGAGCAATCGGCATGTAGATGCTATGTTTTCTTTTTCTAAATCCAAAGTGCAGAGTACTGAATATATTATTCAGCTCTAGATAAGATAAGAGATATGAATATACTTTTTTTCAAGTATTTTTCAAAATACTGAAAGCATAGAAATTGGCCTATAATTTGTGAATTGGTTCAATTCTCCTGATTTAAATATGGGGATAACTATGGCTTGTTTTAGTTGCTTAGGAAGAACTCCACTTCTGAGACAGAGGTTAAAAAAGTTGGTGATTTGTGTCAGTAACACAGTTTTTGTGCTAATGCCATCAGCCCCTCAATGCTTGTGCTAGCTCACCTCATGCCCTCAGCCTCCTGGCGTGTATCAAGATTGCTTTGGATGATCGCAGCCGCTCTCGTTTCGTGACGTCCTGTGGGATGAATCGGTCGCGATCATTTCTGGTTAGTTATTTCGATTTCTTACGAACGTAAGCTTGCGTGCGATCTACTCACCTTTAATCCGTCTTAGGAGCGCGCGCATGCAAGGTTCGTTATGGGCGCTCTATAACCAATGCAGTTGATGCTCCCGGAAACCATAATAATGGTTCACGCTTACGCGTATGCTTCATGCTTTTTTGACATTTTGATCCCTCACAACTGTTCACAGCACGCTCGCAATGAATGTATCCAGTAAGTGGCCTTGATCGAGTCAATCCGTATTTTTCGTTGTGAAAGCGCAAAACAGTCTGGCCGGGGTTTTTAGTTTCGTAGCAAACAATTTTTGAGAATAGAGGATATCTCACTACCTACCTATTCTTGCTTCGTCCCCAGTGTCGTCAACTATATTTCTAGTTCTTTTATTCCCCTCAAAGAAGATAAAAACAGTAACACATGGCCCACTTTACACCCTGATAGCCCTCATCTTGCAACTGCTTCATTCTCTCACAAGGGCCTCAAACTTCCTCCTGGCGGAATTATTTTCCCAGGGAAAATCCCCCAGTAGAGAACCCTTCTTCACTGACTTTCTTCCCTTTGGTATCTCATCACTCTTACTTCGTAAGAGTGCATTGATCCTGCTAGTTGATACCTTCAAGTTTGTCAAGCTATTGCTAACGTCTATGCTCAATTCATCCAGTCTCTAGTCCTGGCCTTTTCCCCGCTTTAGTAACTATTCTGGTGTTGCACCATTTACGTCGTTGTTGAATTTATCAATTTGTGCATTTTGTAACCCTTTCCAAATCATATGTTTGACGTGAGGGCGCAAGTGCAGCATGCCTGTGACAGACATTGTGCTGGCGCATACGCTTATTAATGTGTTGATGACGAGTAGTTGCCGCGAGCGCTGTTTGTGTGAGGCACGTGACAACCCGGTAATGAGCTTTCGTTCTCAGGAAAAGTAATTTCCTGCCCGGGATTGGCACGAAAATACGAAACCCAATAAACTTGCCGAACATTCACGTAATAAACCGGCAGGATTTTGACAGCAAGTGCTCGCAATTGACAGGCGGTACCTGCATGCACTGCCCGGTTTGAGTACTTCCTCGCGTAGGACTAGGGAAGCGGTGACGCTCGGTACAGTTTCGCTTGTCGCATTGGTGGTCATCTGAACGGGGCATTCGTGCCGAGGGCTAGACTGAGTCAGACTTAACTTGACTTATCCTCGTGAGTAGTCCAGTGTCCTCTTGAAATGCGGTGTTGTTCGTCGTTCAAGACGGTCACACACGCACGTGATGTATCGTTTGAGTAGTGTGGCTTGAGTATCTTGACTTAACTTGGTAACTCAACTTGAGCATCGTTTTTATCACTTGAGTATCGTTTTGAATACGAGTTGGCATCGGGTTCGCCAATGCAACTCCTTGCGACCGAAATTCAATGACAAATTTGTGTGATGATCACGCTGCTCATCAGGATAAAACCGTCTATTTCTCGATTTTTACCAGCAAGGACATTATTCTTTCCACAAAATTATCCTCATTTTTCCAATTTGGAGGTTTAATGCTGCTGTTTAGCATGAACTGGCCAGTGATGAAGCGCTCAAGATTCACTTGGAAGTGCAAACCGAGATTGCAATGCCACATGTTTAAAGGAAAATATCCTTTCCGTATTCGATCAGGCAACAATTTTCCTCTCGTCACCCAGGAGAAAAAAATACAATTAAACCCTGCTTTTCTTCATTATCATGGAGTAAGGGGATCGTGAATCTTGGTGATGGAGTAGCTTGTTACAGTGCTGGCGCACCGAGGTGTGCCACCGAATCGTAATGCGACATCGTAGATCGTGGTCGCGGAGAGCAACTGGCTGTGGTGCTGACACACTGAGGTACGCCACCGACTCGTTATGCAAACGAAGCGTGCAACGCAACAGCTAGGCGGACTTCCTGCTTGCTTCTTCTTTTCCTATTCTTTTTCTTCTTCTATCTTCTTCTTTCTACTGACTCCGTTTATCGAAATCGTCGGCTTATAGCAGGCTCACGTCATATTTGCGCGAATAACCAGAGCATGGACCACTGCCCGAAGATGCTGACTCTGTTGGGCGTTTCATGTCCTAGAACTCCACGTGTGGCCTTCTTGGTATGTGGTCAACGACTATCCATAAATTCCTCCGCCGCCATTCCAGTCATGCCCCGGTGAGCCATGTACAATATTCGTCACGGTGTATCATCTTGTGCGGCTGTCGCGTGGATGAATGATGTCCTCTTCAGCTTTAGGGAATAGCGTCATTTTCATGCTGCGTAATTTGTGAGTTGATACTCAGATGACATGCTGCTGGGGATTGCATTCCCGGGCGAGAAAGGGGAGCGAAGTTGAGTTTTCTTGCCGCTGACTGCGCTAGCTCACTGAACACTTAAAACGATGGAATTTCAGGAACAATTCAAATATGTTTAATTGTAGCAGGTTCTAGAAACTAAGACGAAATATATGTTCTATGCACCATGCGAGTTCTACATATTTTGATCCGGAAGATATTTGGTTGACACGTATCTCGAGTTCTCTCATCATCGCTGTATACATTCAGTTGTTTGATTTCTGTTGTATGTTTTAATACTCCGTTTTGGCAGGTTTTGGGAATGCTAGTTAAATGCAGGCTGAATATTCTTCAATGGATATATCGACCCCTGGTTTCAAATTTGTTCATGGTTTAATGTCGAATTTATTTATATTTTTGGCAAATGTGCGTCTGTTTAATAATCAGTATACCACTCCGAATGTATCTTTAGTTAGTTACCATCCTCATTTGTTGAATGTGATCTGCCTCGCGATATGCTGATGATATTATGCGCGATCGGAGTGGGTTAATTCGTGAATAATTGCTAAGTGTCAAGGACTGCTGGTACCAAGCTGGGCTATGGGTACCAAAGGTCCCGGGTTCGACTCTAGCGCCACTCAGGACATTTCCCAATCCCGCGGCTCACCGGCGAAACAGCGTGGGCGGCGCCATTAGCCGTGAATGTGCATAAAGTGTGTCGTGAACCAACAAGTAAACAAACAATGGACTGCTAGTACCTTGCTTGGAACAGATCCTTTTCAGGGATGCTTCTGCATGACCTCCAATGCAGCATTTCCAGTATAATGGAAGGATGAGTAGTATTAATGGATATACATTTTGTTGCTATGTAGAATATGAATGGACGTGAAAGGTCACAAATATTTTAGGTATGTAGGAAAAGTCCCTTCGTTTACGGTCATTCTGTTTTCATGTACTCGTTGAATAAACAACTATTTTGGGACATGATTGCGGATTTTGATGTAAAAAAAAAACAGCTACAGCAAAACAGCCAGTGCGTAACATTCCAACCACCAACCTTTCCAACATTCCAACCCTCTAGTTCTACTGTTGACAAAATTATCACCTGGCTACAGCTCCGTGAAATTTAATCACACTAGCCAAGGAAGAATAACGAGGATGATGTCTTCTCGTTTTCGTGGGCAATTGGTACGCACGGCCACGGGCGAAATCTCGATTTCCCAAAGGTTTCTTGCTACACAATTTGAAATATCTCGCTCTGACGTCCGGGTAATCAAGAAAACAACAAGAAATCAACAAAACAAGAAGAAGGTATCAACGAACTAAAGGAAACACGCACCACAAGTGACTGAGGCTCAGACAAAGACCTTGACAATTTAACTGCACTGGCTGTTTGTTTGTTTGTTTATTGGTTGGTTCACGACACACTTTATGCACATTCACGGCTGATGGCGCTGCCCACACCTCCACTGGCTGTCATGCGGTCCATTGAAGAGTAGCGTGAACGTGGAGATGGTGATGAACGACGAGTCCTGCTTCACCTACGCCGGTGGCGTTCAAATGCTGTCCAGTTCCGGCTTTTGTCCGCCATCCGATGGAGACGTCCCTCCTGACATCCTGTTCCTGTCAGAAAGCCAGCTCGCATGCAAACTTTTCGTCTGGCTTTCCATAAGCCTGAGGGGATTAACTCGCCCCATAATCCTACCCAATAAGAGTAATGTGGACGGCGATGAATGCTGTTAGAAGTTCATACGGGACGTGCTGTTCCCGTTTATGGAGTAACAGTACTTAGATCACAATGTCCTTTTCTGACCAGTCTCATTATGTTAATTAGGCCGGCCAGCGCTCATTTATGAAAAGCCCTGAAATTTATGGACAAGTCGGGCGTGCCTGTAATAGCACGCCACACGAATTCACCCTGTGCCCTCCCCCACACACAAGCTGCGGTCTGCTGAAGATTTGTGGAGGTTCACCGAGCGGGTGTATCAGGGAGGGTGGCATGCCTAGATCCAGCTGAAGGGGAGAAACCAGAAAGTGATCCGGGAAAGAGTTTCAGAGGTGCCGCGAGAGATGATCGAGGGGTGTCCGAGAGCGTGTGTCTGGCAGCAAACAAGGGCACGGAATCTCGGCCTCACTAAGTGTGTGATGTTCGCGATGAAGTGATGATAATGCGACCACATTTCCGCATATATTGGACACAGCCTTTGGTTGCTGTGGGATGATGAAACTTTGTCTCCAGTTATACTGCTGATCCGTGTTAGTCAGTTCCAGGGTTGAAAAACAGCCGCAATGGGATGCTCTCCGAAGAGAATGAATTATAGTGATTAACCAGGCTGGTTTGTTCCCGATTTCTGTTTATTTAATGGATCTGACCGCTGTCTGGTGTACCAGCGGCTCAAGGTCTGAGATATTGTCGAAACCACCTCGTCGAATCGGAAGTCTATTGAAGCTAGTAGCACAGACATTTCATTGTACACCTAAATTTAGCTGCATGTTAGGCTTTGCTGGAATCGAGCTTTATAAGTCCGTTTAACGATCAGCGACGGCTGGAGCCTGACTACCACGAATTGTTTGA
Organism: Imbricaverruca yamaguchii; assembly: GCA_034440575.1. Lineage (NCBI taxonomy): Eukaryota > Metazoa > Arthropoda > Thecostraca > Neoverrucidae > Imbricaverruca > Imbricaverruca yamaguchii. The sequence goes on from JAOTOL010001587.1 coordinate 1,703,726, forward strand.
GCGGCGGTGGCGACGGACGTTCGTCAGCGGACGCGCGGACCGACGACCGTCACTGTGTCGACGCCAGAACCGCAGGAGCTCCCTTCTTACCGACATGTCGCCGATACATCCGCCCCCTGCTTTTTGTCAATGCCTTGCTGCGATTTGGATCTGTATCACATGAAATCTGATTAGTAAGGTATTTATCTACAAGAATAGTAAAGTGTTATTCACGTGCTGCCGTGCTGCACAGTAAACTGTTTTTACACTGAAGTTGTGACAAAAATATATCTGAACTTGCAAAATAAACTGCGTGAAGTTCTGATTTTAGTACCACAATTTCTATGTTCCTTTTTATCTCAAGCGGCCGACATCGAGAAAAGCCCCACTTTGCCCGTCTGTTTCATCTGGAATGTGACAATGTAGCTGCAGCTGGTGACTGGTGGGTGCGCTCGCCTCGCGGCATATTTTCGTGGAATTTTGTGTTCTCGGCAACCATTCGGCGTCAGAGAATGACGACTTGAATTAGCCCGTGAGGCTAAGCGACCTGGATTTTCCTTTTCCGCCTACAAATTTTCCCTGTTTTCACGTCGTCCAATGACGGGTCGACCCGGGACTGAAAGCTCGATTTTCTTCCTGAACAGGACATCGGTTTAGCGTAGGCACTGTTGAGTGCACGCCAACCTACGCACCACTTGAGGACATGGGAAAATGGCTAGTGTGGCATAATAGCGACGCACAAAGATGACCGCTGAATGTATGCTCATAGTAATGCACCAAAAGGTCACAACCGTGCTACATGTTTTACGTTAGTTTTAATCGATACTATTAGATGTCATCTCCCAGAAAATACCAGAGATTGTTGAGATTTAGCCACTGCTACAGTGCGTACGGATTTCGTAGCCTTCTTTTCGCATCCGCTTAATGCTTCCTGACGTACAGAAACAAAACAGAGTGTTCCGTGTTTATTTTCATACATGACGATGTCGGTGTCGGAAATACCCGTGTTCGTATGCGTGCCACTGTTTTTGAGTGCAAACAGAGCACGAGCAGCAATGCCGTCCACGCCATACACTAGGGCCTCTGGTTTGGTGGCTTTGTTCCGGGCTGGCGTGATGCCTCAGATGACCTGCTGTCGGGCCGTTGTACGGGCTGTTGCTGTGGAAGTCCATGGGACTCCCACCAATACCATGAGACCGTATCTAGATCAGATCATGTGGCTCAGAAGGGATCAGACCAGATCAGGCTGGCCGCGACCGGCTCCCATTTCAGCCGGCTTCGTGGCGCAATTGTTGCCAGATGAACTGGCCGACTAGTCGCGCGTGACTCGTCCGAGTCCAGGCAGACTGTGACTGCTGTGCGGTCGCGCGTGACTCGTCCGAGTCCAGGCAGACTGTGACTGCTGTGCGGTCGCGCGTGACTCGTCCGAGTCCAGGCAGACTGTGACTGCTGTGCGGTCGCGCGTGACTCGTCCGAGTCCAGGCAGACTGCGACTGCTGTGCAGTCGCGCGTGACTCGTCCGAGTCCAGGCAGACTGTGACTTGTGCGGTCGCGCGTGACTCGTCCGAGCCCAGGCAGACTGAGACTGCGGTACAGTCGCGCGTGACTCGTCCGAGTCCAGGCAGACTGAGACTGTTGTGCGGTCGCGCGTGACTCGTCCGAGTCCAGGCAGACTGACTGCTGTGCGGTCGCGCGTGACTTGTCCGAGTCCAGGCAGACTGCGACTGTTGTGCGGTCGCGCGTGACTCGTCCGAGTCCAGGCAGACTGCGACTGCTGTGCGGTCGCGCGAGACTCGTCCTAGTCCAGGCAGACTGCGACTTGTGCGGTCGCGCGTGACTCGTCCGAGCCCAGGCAGACTGAGACTGCGGTGCAGTCGCGCGTGACTCGTCCGAGTCCAGGCAGACTGAGACTGTTGTGCGGTCGCGCGTGACTCGTCCGAGTCCAGGCAGACTGACTGCTGTGCGGTCGCGCGTGACTTGTCCGAGTCCAGGCAGACTGCGACTGTTGTGCGGTCGCGCGTGACTCGTCCGAGTCCAGGCAGACTGCGACTGTTGTGCGGTCGCGCGTGACTCGTCCGAGTCCAGGCAGACTGCGACTGCTGTGCGGTCGCGCGTGACTTGTCCGAGTCCAGGCAGACTGTGGGCCGCACGTGTCACGCGGAACGCCCGAGTCCAGAGAGACACGTTTTCGGCGCAGTCGCGCGTGACACCCCAGTCCCGCACGCTACACCAGCCCGAGCCCCATCGCGGCCGACTTGCGACGACGACTCGCAGGCCCCGCTCCGACACACGATCACGGGAGAGACGTGTGCATCGCATATTTGGTTTTTCAATTGTACATTAGGGTGTGTCGCCTGAACGGTTTTTCTTATGCTTAGTGAAATTATCGTGCAGATCACCTAAAAAATCCCCGTGGTCGAAACCAAATCGAAATCAAACAATAAACAAAATATGCGACAGGCCGATAAAGAAACCAATTTGCCGGGCGCCCGGCGTTGAAGTCTCCAGTGATGGCGCTCCGTTGCGATTGGCATCTAACACCACGCGTCGGCCGCCGTCGGAGCGCCGCCGCGGCGCTGTGACGAAAAAGGCGGCAGTCGGTGCTGTGGATGACTTACGAATGGATTCTGGTAATTCAAAAACAGATCAGGGGAACGGGGATATATCTGATTGTTAAGATTAAACTTCACTGAAGGACTGATCGCTCCACTTTCCTTTGTCTGTGCTCCACCTTTCACAGTGCTATGAATCATCATTGGAATAAATTGCGTACGCACTAACGACACAAAATAGCTTCGCATGCCATACATCCCTGTTTTATTAGTCAATCCAAGTCTCCTGTTCCTTTTCGTTACTCAAGTTTCAAGGGAAACTGGGATTATCAGCAGTAGGGACAACCTATTAACGAGGGCGACACGAGCCAGCGGCGATCGTCGCATGGCGCGGGGGAGGGGCTGGGATGGGGAGGGAGACGGTCGGCGCACGGTGAGGGTAGAGAACACAAAGAGCGAGACAGGGCAGGGGAGGGGAGGGGGAGACTGGGGAGGGGAGGGCCGCCGAGACAAGGCAGTCGGCGGCGGAGACCCGGCGGGACGGCCCGAAAAATAGTGGTTTGGTGTCTGCAAGTTGTGCCCACTGCCTGTGAAGTGTGATAATACCTGCGTCGGTGTGATCGGGGTAAGAGTTCGAACATGAAGACCCGCGCTTCAACCAAAGGGCTTTTGGTTTCTTCTGGACTAAAAACAAACCGACTGCGCAAGAGAATTGACGTTCTGAATTACTTGAGTAAAGTGAATAGAGACTCATGTGTTGCGAACAAAATATTGAAAGAGAGGCTAGCACCCCATATAAAGTTTGTCGCGTGAAGTGTGATGAAAATGCGGTGCTGCGAAGGAATACCAATTGTTGGGAGGGCCCGAGTCGAACAGATGGTTCGAGAATGCCGCGATCGCTACTTGCGATACATGAAAACTGCTGGAAAGAAGTCGGCATCACCAGGTGTACGTCCGTCCGTTGATGAGTGGTTTGGAAAATTGTTTGATATAGCCCGCTGCAAATGTGCTGATATCGATAGCTGCAAATGTGCGATGGCCGACAAAGTGCCACGAATGGAGTTTCCCTTTGTCCAAGACCAGAGAGGACCTCACCAAATGGAAATCGGCACCGCAGATATCCGTGAAACCACTCGTCGACGCGCCATGGACGAAAGGAGGCGTCTGACCGCCGAGAGAGTCACATCACCACAACCGGGACCTTCTGGAATGGCCCAGCTAGATTCTAATTCAGACCAAGATTCCGCCACATATTTATCATCGCTCACATCTGTAGTCAATGAGTCAGAGTATATGGTGAACAGTAACACAGACGAACTGCTAAATACGGCTCTAGCAGCAGATCGGTATGGAGTGTCTAATCGTGCGTTTGTTGCGATCATAAACGGTTTCAAAGTGGACATTGGTCGGATCACTTCTGACGATATGGACTGCATAGTAGATAGCAAAAAAGTATGGCGAGCAAGGGATCGGATTAGAAGAGAGGTAGTAGCCCAGAGCCATGAGGATCATGCAGGTCGTGTATCTGGTCTCTACTTCGACGGTAGAAAAGACGACACGCTTATGACAGCCAGTTCAAAGAAGACGGAAGAGCACATTGTGGTTGTTACCGGAGCCAGACAGTGCATATTTAGGACATTTTACCCCACAGACTGGGAAAGCGGAGGACATTTTTCAGGACCTGAACGCCGTGGCATATGAGTTTGGTGCGGATGTTTCTGTGCTTGGCTGTGACGGCACGAGAGTTAATGCTGGCCAAAAAGGTGGTGTTATCCGTTTGTTTGAGCTCGGACAAAAACGCCCCGTCCACTGGTTTGTGCGCCAACTTCATGCAAATGAACTTAATCTTCCTGCAGTATTTAGCCAGTTAGATGGAGTCACAACAGGACCTAAGTCGTTTAGTGGGCTGATTGGCCGGGCTGCTGCAGGCGCAGTAGAAACCTTGCCAGTGGTCGATTTTGAGCCAATCGATGGCGGAAATGTTTCAGAAATGACGCAGGAGATTCTTAGTGACCTAAGTTCAGATCAGGCTATTCTGTACAGTCTGGCGCGTAGTGTCCAGACTGTATCTCAGATAGAACTGCGAAAATAAAGATCGGTCCACTAAACCACTCCAGGTGGCTGACTCTGGCGGCGCGAATTCTCCGGCTCTACATATCAAACGAACAGCCATCAGAGAGTCGGAGAATGCTAGCGGAGTTCATCGTGTGCCACTATACTCCCATGTGGTTCTGCATCAAGAATAACTGGAAATGCTCTGACGGTCCTGGCAATGCGCTGCACAGCGTGCAACTTCTCAAAATTTTGCGACCTGAGATAGCGGCCATGGTGCAGCCGGTAATACAGCGCAACAGCTACTGGTGTCACCCTGAGGCGGTACTACTTAGCAATGGCAGCGGGCCAAGATCAAGCCACACGGGAAAGGGCGGTCACTCAGTCATCCAGAGCACCGACTGCCGCCTTTATCGTCACAGCGCCGCGGCGGCGCTCCGACGGTGGCCGGACGCGTGGTGTTAGATGTCAATCGCAACGGAGCGCCATCACTGGAGACTTCAACGCCGGGCGCCCGGCAAATTTGTTTCTTTATCGGCCTGTCGCATATTTTGTTTATTGTTTGATTTCGATTTGGTTTCGACCACAGGGTTTTTTAAGGTGATCTGCACGATAATTTCACTAAGCAAAGTGCAATTTCAAAAAAAGGTCCTTCGTGACACACCCTATTGTACATATAGTGGATCGTTGTTTTCGTTCTTTTGGTGGAAAGGGCGCACGCGTAATGATAACGGGAGAGTCTGTTTACGGGCATGGCTTGTACTTCTTGGGATCATATTTAGGGTTATTTATGGGAACCTTGAAAAAGTGCCTCCATGCTTTAGAAATGGTGTAGTTATAGAGAACTTCCGAGCGAATTACAAATCTGACACATGCTGCTGTCTTGTTCTTTCATAACAAGACATGCCAGTCGCTCGCTTCCTGCTTGATAAGGTGGGAAATGGAGAAAAACAAATGAGATGAGGAGGAAATGTACCATGTACAGAGTTCATGGGACTGTCAGTTCACCGTCCCCTTTCGAGGAAACTGCAGAAAATTGTTTTGCAGAGGAAACATTGCCTTCCTGAGATTATCGTGTGGAATTCTGTGAAAACATAATCAGTGTTCTTTACCACTATCATGATTTACACGTCCGTGAAGTCTACACTGATCTCTATCTGCTCCTCCGACCATGGAAAGAATGTGGTAGATGCCAATATGTTGAATTAAAAGCTGCGAGCTACTACACAAATACAGTTATTCAGCGCTCCTTGCCATTAAGCAACCCCAATTCATCATCACCGTACCATTAAGCGCTCATGAGCCCATGGGGCGAACTCATTTTGGATATATGCTGTTGCGTTGCATGGTGCATATCAGTAGCACATCTGTGCCATCTGTAATGCGCGCACGCTCACGAGTTGTAGGGGTGTTGCCTCTCCGTCCACATACCAGTAATGTTTAACTTCATCATGACGTTTACGGGTGTGCACTGCGGAGAGTTAGCGCCAGCGATGTCAGCCCACAAATGAGGCTTCAAACGTCAAAATGTGGCTTTAAGCCTTTGAAGGCGAAACTATTAGGAAATCTATTTACCACTGACGTGGGAGGTCCGGTCCATGACCTGTCGCATTTGGTTGTGTCGATACACGGCTCGAGTGATGGCATGTGTTCATGTACGTGGACGCGTTGTGTGTTATGTACTCCGTACTGTCGTGTGAGACAGTTCAGAACTTTCAAGTCGGTAACCATTTTTACTCCAGTGCATGCTGGTTTTGAAGGCCACGAAGGAATCTACATTGTCCGGGTTCAGAATCAATAATTGAATGAATAGTTGTGCCGCCACACATCTCGGGATGGTGATCTTGTGTTCCCAGCAAGCGATGTGTCATGTTCTGACTTCCCGTTGAGTTAGGACATGACTCTGACTCATGCCTCAGACTCCGTACCCCGATGTCTCAGACACGCAATCCGTACCCAGATGACTTTATAACATTTCGGAAACTCATCTTATACCGGCGGTTCGGAAACTTTTCACCACTTTATCTTGAAGCAAACTATTCAGCCATGCAGCTGCTTTGTTGTCAACTAATTAGTTTGTTACACTGTCCAAATCAACTGAAGCAACACAAACACAAAATAGCACAATCCCACTCAGTATTAACGCAATTTGTACGAATCTGCCGCTGCCTTCATCGTAGCCAAATGGTTGTGGACTTTCACGACAACCAATCAATTGTCTCGACGAATAACTAGCAAGAATGCATTTGCCCTGCCTGATATTCTTTTTGAGCCCCCACACTCGTCTTTCAGAGTACTCTCGTCTCGACTACTCTGTCCTGGTCTTGGTGACCCGCCTTCACAGCAACGGCCTGAAACCTATTGTCTTTTCATTGTCCACTGTGTTATGCATGTCCTGGTGTATTATATTATCCATGGCTTCGTGCTGAAGGCATTATTAAACACGATTTATAGACTCTTATTCATTAACGGAGATACTCTCCGTTACATACTACCCCGATACATACTCTCCGAATGCCAACTGTTTTGGTATGAAGTAAAATGGTGAGGTAAATGACGTTGTAGTCGGCGCGCTCTTAAGCCCAAATAATCAAGTAAAATGGTGTCAAGTAAAAAGGAAAATCGCCTCAATCAGTTATACAGCCAGGCTCTTGTTTCTAGTGGGCAAACTAATCCCCAATAGCTTTCCTGAAGTGTAATCATTTTGTATCATCCCCGGCGACTAGACCCGGCCGCCACCCGTGTTATGGTCCCGGGTTGCTGTACCCGACTCTCTCCTGTTGCATGGTCCCCGGTTACTGTACCCGACTCTCTCCTGTTGTATGGTCCCGGGTTACTGTACCCGACTCTCTCCTGCTGTATGGTCCCGGGTTACTGTACCCGACTCTCTCCTGCTGTATGGTTCCGGGTTACTGTACCTGGCTCTCGCCTGTTGTATGGTCCCGGTTCCGATTTGCCAATTCGCTTCCGAAAACGGCTTCCTCTACCGCATGGGTGCAGGTCAATGACTGCGTCCGATAACCGTGGGTAGGCGTACATGTCTGGTCTGGTAGGTAGGACTGCTATATGATCAACATGGTCGATGCGCCCTAAAGCCCAAATAACTAACTGGTAGGTAGGACTAGGGCATGCCCGGTCTATGGGGTGGCTGGAGCAAAGCGACTGTCGGCACTTACCCCGTCGCCGTCGGCGATCGATGACCGGTCAGCTGACGTGTCACTGGCCACCCCACCACCCGTCTGACGGCTTCTGTCGGTCGTGACATGGCTGGCCGACCACGGCCTCGGCGTGGGCGCTGTAGTCGTGACATGGCAGGCGAGTATTCGACTCCCGCAGTCGTTGGCAGACAATCCAGATTCCATGTATGGACAGCGCACTGTGCGGCCGTGTCCGTGGTAGTTGTATAGAGCACGGTGTCAGAGGGACATACTGTGCCCGTGGCAGTTGTACAGAGCATGGTGTCTGAGGGACATGCTGTGCCCGTGGCAGTTGTACAGAGCACGGTGTCTGAGGGACATGCTGTGCCCGTGGCAGTTGTACAGAGCACGGTGTCTGAGGGACATGCTGTGCCCGTGGCAGTTGCACAGAGCACGGTGTCTGAGGGACATGCCGTGTCCGTGGCAGTTATACAGAGCACGGTGTCTGAGGGACATGCTGTGCCCGTGGCAGTTGTACCGAGTACGGTGTCAGAGGGACATGCCGTGTCCGTGACATTCGCACGGAGCGCGGCGTCTGAGACGCGTATCGTGTCCGTGGTGAGGGGGCGCCGTGGCTCGTGTGTTGCGACACGTTCACGGCACGCTGTACCCGGCTGCTAACGGATGCTGGTGCGGTGTCGCCTGGCGGGAACAGGTCGCGATGGGTCCACTAATGCCACCGTGTCGACCCGTGCGCTCCTTGACGGTCCGGCCCGCCGCAGGCGAACATGTCTGACGCCCCCGGCGGGTCGCGACTGAATTTTTCACCGCGTCGGGTCAGCCGGCTCCCAGAGGCCGTCACGTGCTAACGCCGAATTGCTCGTGTGCAACTTTGAGGTCAGCTGGCGGCCGGGCCGGCCGTCCCGGGACAACCATCAGCGTCCGGCCGGCCGCATTGACCAAATGACTGCCGCGCCGAGTCGACGACACGTCTGTGTCGTGGCTCCTCTGGACGGGACGGACGGAAACGACAGCCCCAAGTCACTCCGGCGGTCGCACCGATGTCGTGAAATGGCCCTCTGTTATTGGTCCTGATCCGCCGGCGAAGTGGATGGTCCGGGCCGCGTCCACCAGCCGGCCGACTGGCGAAGGCTGCTGGCTCTGCTGTCAGATCAGGTGTCATTCGGGACCAACGCTATTTCATAAAATAGGCCCACTGGCCGCTGTCATAAGCTTCATTTCACCTTCATGAAGCTGCCTTGTGATTGCACATCAAATGTTAGCACTAGCATCGTTACATACAAAGTAGGGTCCTTCGATGCTTATTGGAATTCTACATGCAAACGCTTCATGATTTTGCACTCTGAAAGAATATTTTGTTGGAAAATGCAGCCTGTTCCTATAAGCCTAAACTGTTTTGATCCACCATTAAGAAGAATTCGCTTTCGTGTCGTCAAAAAAGGATGTTGATGCATCGGTTATATTGCCGAGTTTTTGATCAAGGCTTAAACCTAACACTGGGGGGTGGGGTGTTGGGTGGGGGGGGGGTAGCTTTGCCCCAAGCTGATTTTTGTTTGTAGTTCCTGAACGCTTTAGACGATTACCTGGAAGCTTGGTGTCGTTTTGTGACATTTGTTTACATCGAGTGCTAAATTTCCAGCTTTCTACCCCAATTAAAACCAAGGTTCTATCCCTGGTGGCCGAAGAGCGTCACTAGTGTTACTTCAGGTGTGCCATACCTCAGCCTCCCAGCGACTCGAGACGCCCGTGTTCAGGCGATGTAAACAACGAAAAACTACGTTGGCAGCAGCAACGCGCCGGTACAGCTCCGGCAGCATGCTCGGAAATGCGCCCAACATGTACGTTGCATTCATAGTGAAAGCCGAGAGCTTGGTTTTACGCAGGACCGCCTGGGAAGGCTTGATGGATAGACCAGGTGCTGAATGCACAAAGGATGTTCGTGCTGCAGTCGAACATGGTCAATAATGGGGAACAGGTTGACAAACTTACTCCCGTTAATCATTGTCTTGCCCATTTCATGTACAATTTGTGTGACGGGCAGCATCGGTGCCGATGTTTCCCCAATTATTTGTTTTAATCCAACAGATACTTTACTACTCGTGGCTGGATATTGCCGTGTCGTCGATTCGGATATTGCCAAGGCGGTACCAAGCAATGTTGTCCATTCACAAGTGGCACCTCACACCTGAAATAACACCATTCACGCTCTTCAGCCATCCTCCAGGAGCAACAAATAGCATCGAGAAGATTGAAGAAGGCATTCGAAATGATGATGTCACAGGGTGGTGTCTGACTCGGACAACCTTCTTCCAGTCGGTCTTCACATGCCCAGAAACCCAACTAAGTGGGCTGGTACCACCAGGTTTTCGCTTTGTGTTGAGCCTGCTTGAAGTTGATAGTGGGTGACATCACCAGATCGTCGAGGCAAAGGAAAGACGACCTCGCGTGTCTAGAAGCAGAATAATTCGCTAGCACTGTAGAGTCGTCAACGGGGCTGCGGAACAAGGGTTTGAGCTCACGAGGAAATATGCGGCAATCATCACTAAGGATGAGTCTCACCGCCTGGAATTGCTGCAGGCTGTCAGCGGAGCATCGCCGCATTTACGCAGACTCGTGGCGTGAATTTAATGGCGTAGCGTCAGAATTCATAGAGATAAAAACAACAAATGCACGGCTATGTATTTATTTGCATATGACTCAATACAGACTTGGACCCATGAAGGGCGTATTTGAGACGGCGTCAAAGGATTTGAGCTACACTTAGCAGGCATTGATTTTGGTCCAGGTAGGAGGGGGTGGGGGGGGGGGAGGCGGTACCTATCTGCATCAAATATATCATGACCTGAATCCACTTGAACTGAGCGGTGGTCAGTCGTCGGTGTTCGCCTGAGCTGAATATATTGTATGACGTGCTGGAGGAGGTATGATGAGACGCCTCTGTCCAGTGACTGGACCCGCCTCGTATCTTGTCCAGTCTACAATGTCAAAACAGCGGCTTATTGCGACCCATATATTACATATCCGCATTTTGCGAGTCATATATCAAATATATTAAATTCAGCATGTTCGACAGCCTGTGATCTTGGTTCAGCATCTTATGACTTGGCCAGGCAGCCTGTGGCGTCCGTTCGACATCCTATGGCTTCGCCGGGCAGCCTGTGGCGTCCGTTCGACATCCTATGGCTTCGCCCGGCAGCCTGTGGCGTCCGTTCGACATCCTATGATCACATCCGACCCGGATCGATGTTCGGGCGTTGATGAACAGTTTTCGGGCGGCATTTTTCGGCCGTGCGTCTGCAGCTGCCCGTGCTCGAGTTAGTCAGCGAGTCTCGAGTGCAGCCACTCGGCTTGCTGGTCTCTCGTGCTGGCCAGGGGTGGCGAGCCACGTCGCGCCGCTGTTTCTTGCGGTGGACGCGTCGACAATGCCTGCTGATTGATGCATGCGACCCCACGGCGTCAATGGGATAACTAATAGCAGTTGGTGTGCTCTTCAGCGCGGCTAGTCCATTAATCAATCCCACGACGCTCACGCTGGCTCTGTGTGTTGTTAATGCTGTACAATGAGCTGTTGGCGGGCGCACGTTTCCACCGGAGCTGTCAAGCCACATGTTCACGCTTCTTGTAAATCCTGGAAGAGATTATTGACCGTGAATCGTCATTCGATAAAAGGCACTTTTTATTGTTCATTGTTCTGAATCGTTAGTGCTCCTTAGAAATGATGGCACATGGCGTGCTACTGAACAAAGCTTTGAACAATTCGGCGTCGTAACGTGCACTGAACGAGCGAGAACAGGATGGGAATGGTAGGGAACGTGGTGAAGCATAGCAAGCCATCACCACCATACAAATGTGACATGCCCAACATTAGCATGAATCCGTTCACGCATTCGAATTTGGTTGGCATTTACTTGAACAGATTGTCCGACTCGCTGCCCTGGAAACGATCTCGATAGCGCACTGCATCGCTTACGCTTAAATTCGATCCGATTCAAATAAGAATTTCCTTGATCTGTCCATGTCAACTGGGTCCAGTTTAATGTCGGGTCACCGTGGGTAGCGCGGCGTATGGACGCAGGAACTGCCACCACGGAGCGTTCTCTTTCAAACATGTTTACCGAGTACATGTAGTACATGTGCTTGTGCGAACATGAATCTTCTCCATATGGATGACAACAGACATGTTCGGACTTCGCGCTTGTTCATAGTCATAATGCAAATTCGAATTATCATTGCGTCCTCCTCAGTGGGGGGGGGGCAATGATAATTCATCACGAGGAGGCAATGGCATCCACCCGCGACCAACCGGCATGAGAGATTGGCAACGCTATACGACCTAGCGGATCAATGCGTCGTAAGGGAACCCAAGGTTCTTCTTCAGCCATCGCCACTCGGCTAGCCAGATATCGGCGCCCTTTGGGGTTAGCACAGCCGTCCCAAAAAGGGGCACTGAAGGACAGGGGTGTTTCTGAGGCTCTTGCAGTCAGGATTCATCTATGCACCCTATTATTTAAGACAGCGGGTCTTCTGAACCCCCATCATATTTTGTTTTCCTCGCCGGTTTTTATTGCGGTAAGATAGAGTTACGAAATTCCAAAACTTGTATGACAAACTTCAGCATAATATTACTACTATAGTACCTCTAGCTTATGAAGAAAAAAGTGACAAGATTTTTATCTGACAAGTAGTGACCCCCTCCAATTCCGGTGGCCCCGGAAACGCCTATTATGTTTTGAAATTGACCTTGATTAACTAAATGAATATAATGGCTCACTGGCGATTGAAAACACTATTGATTTGGAGTCGATTGGCAGTAATTGTTCCCGAATATGAGACAAAGTTTAAGATGCATCACAAAACAAGAACTGTCATGTCCCTTCTTTCTGCCTGTATCAGTCGTTTTCAAAATTGCAGGGTTATTTTTGAAATGTTGGTAAGCATACAGGCTTTATAATAATATACATGTGTATATATATATATATATATATATATATATATATATATATATATATATATATATATATATATATATATGTATATATATATATATGCTAATGTGTCCATTGGTTGTCGAGATGTCAAGGAGGCCGAATAAGCCCCCATTAACAACCAATTTTGTCATACCTTAAACAACATGAGTAATCGATCCCACCGGTCGTCAGATCCCCTATCTGTACAAACGCGCAGGGAGACCTAGGGGCTTGGCTTACCCATCCGCTGAACTTTATCGAAGTCCGGCGTTCGATCGGCCAGTCCCCCGATGTTGGCCGAGTCCTAGATATTTAGTTCCCGGTGATGCGGTGTCATTTGCCTGCTGGAGACAACATGCATCGTTGGTACCAATATCCAAGAAGGGCGGCCGTGCCCGTAGGGCCTGTTCTGGGCAAGCGGCAGAATAGTGGGCAGAATTCTGGGCAAGCGGCCTTGGCCCGGGAGCTGACCGGCCATTGCCAGCGGGTGAGTTGCGCTGGATCGCGGTCGGCACGGTGAGCCTCTTTTGACCACATGGCGGCATCGTTTGCCCCGAGGAATTTTGTGGACGTCGGGAGTCCTCCCACTCACTGGACACAGGTGTCCTCCCCCCTCCCCCCTCCTGTCAGGTGGTGTCCCGGCCAGGCGGGAATACCAGCGTCCACAGAGTAGAACATCAGCCGACAACATATGGAATCTGCTGGCCGGAGAGCTGATCCTCGGTCTCCTGGCAGGGGCACGACCAGCCTACGCCAGCACTGGAGGCGGGCTGAATTATGTTCAGGAAGTGGTGGGACCACGCAACTGACCGTACCTACATGAAATCCTTGTGTTCAAAGCCACCTAGCTTTTAGGAGGCTGGGGGTCTCCTTTTCGGAAGCGAGACGGCTGCAACCGTTGCGGTGATGTCACAATATGCCACAAGCTCAGAGGTGGTTGTTTGTAGGCTGAATTCAGAAGTGCTGAAGATGTCAAGCGGGTTATCGCTGTAAAGAGGTTTGTGTGCATCATCCGAGGCCAGAGGGACGGAAGTGGTGTGACTATACCCGTGACCGCGAAAGCTCACAAAGCAAACTATTCGAGGAGAGTAATCGTGTTTTGGTTTAAGGAAACTTGAATGACCAGTAAAGGACGTCAGATTTCTTGGACCTCTTCAAACCTCTGCCATTTTGAATTGGTCACGATTTACAACACCGTGTCTCAACTGACTGTTAAGCATTTTTGTGTTGGGTTTGCAACCCAGGTGACTCCATCTCATAAAGCATCAGCATTATTTTCTCTACTTTGCATTATGTTGGGAAAATATGATTCTGTTTTGGATCCCGTGTCATGTGGGGATCCTCGGCAACGAGCAGGCTGGTGCGACGAGACGTGCTGCCCACGGCTCGTGCACACGAGACACTCACGCCTCCGGCTACTGGCCACCACGGAGCCATTTCCACCCTGAACCTTCACGCCTACTCGGTAATGCCACGACCGGCGGGGTCACCGCGGGGCGGCGACCACATGCCACTAATCGGCGTGGGGTCTTGGCGCTGTGGTATGACCTAGCAGTGGAATGCGTAGTAAGAGCGACCAAGACCTTCGACCTTTTTTTGGTTAAAAAAATGCGGTTGGAACCGAGAAAATGCGTATCAACAAACTATATAAATTAAGCGGTCTTGAGAAAAGCGCGTGTCGGCACGGATTTGGAGGAGCAGAGTACCCACTGAGTCGTTTGCAAATAGGGTATGGTTACGGCACCCACTCATGCTCTGTTTCGTGGTGAAGCTAAGCTGTGGTGCCAAAGATGCCGTGGATCGTTAGCGGCGCATCATGTTCTTCCCTGCTTCCCGGTGTGCTCGGTGAGGCGCACCATGTTCTTCCTTACTGTCCGGTGTGCTTGGGTGAGGCGAATCACGCTCTTCCTTGCTTCCCGGTGTGCTCGGTGAGGCGCGCCATGTTCTTCCTTGCTGCCCGGTGTGCTCGGTGAGGCGTGTCATGTTCATGTCTGCTGCCCGGTGTGCTCGGTGAGGCACGCCATGTTCTTCCTTACTGTCCGGTGTGCTCGGGTGAGGCGAATCACGTCCTTCCTTGCTGCCCGGTGTGCTCGGTGAGGCGTGTCATGTTCTTCCCTGCTGCCCGGTGTGCTCGGTGAGTCGCGTTATGTTCTTCCTTACTGTACGGTGTGCTCGTGTGAGCGCAGAAGTTATTTCAGACGTAAGATCTTTCTGTCGCTTCGGAAGGTTTTAGGAGACTATACCTATCTAGTTGAGTCTGGACGGCTCTTTGATTTTCATTCAGACAAAGCTTCTCAACATTCTACTCACCCGATTGAATTGAACCAATATATCGGCGTGACTGCAGACTAAAATTTCCCGGCGCGCTACGAAACGTCCATATCGCCGAACAGCGTAGCCTTGTTCTGACAGCATAGTTATGTCCGTTGAATACCCATGCCAGCCGATGTCTGAAACTCAAATAAAGAAAGGAGGATTGGAATCGCGCGTCGGCAGAAGTTATTATTTGAATAAACATTGATATAGTGCCATTGTGGATGGATCAGTTCCGTCCAGTGACTACTTAATATGTATGGTATGGCTCCAGAAAATATTTTAGTTTGTCGTCGCCACAACTCATGTCCGTCAAGCATATAATTCCAGGAATGTTCTCTCGGGGGTGAAGGCATTGGCTCTTCAATAGGCTTCCCTGTCCACAATGTCATTTAGCTTTATAACTGCGAAGTATGGAGTTGTCCCTTCCCCCAGTTGAATATAGGTTTGACGGTTAGTACTTGCATTGCCCCTTATCCAATCAAGCTTACAAAGCGTCACCCACGTCCGTGTTGATTGGTCCGGATTACCAAATATTTTTAATGTCTTCATTGGCAGCATTTAATACCATCCGCCAGCATAGCAAACCCGAATGCGTCCAGTGAACCACCGCTTTCAAGACGTTTTGGTCTGGGTTGTTTTTCTCAAAGCACATCGTTCTTCACGAGCTCACTCCTGTGCCAGCCACGTTTTCAGGCTATGCGGAATATTTCCGTTATACACACTGCCCACATCTGTTCGGTTTTCAGGGATGTAGCGTAAGACAAACAAGCGATGGGAGTTGGCACGTGGTATTGGGCCGGAAATATGTCGGGCGGATGCCAGGCGGACGTCTGTCTCAACGGTTCCGCCGACACACGAATACCCCGACCCGTCCGCTGTTGTTTTGCCAACAACGTGGAGCACATTTGACAGTGACAGCTGACGCTCAACCTCGTGTGAGACATTCTTCTCGCTTACGATGTAATGCTTATTTTGGCCCGGTAGTAGCGCGACCGAATACCGGCCCAACCACGTGCATAAACTGTGGTGAAGGGAAGCTCTCACGTCCGGGTTAAGTCATGCCGCTCAGTTCAGTTAGGTGAAATCCGAATTTGCACTTCTATGTACTAGAAATAACGAAATTGCTTTTCTTGATTAGCCTCTGGATGCAAGAGTGACCCTGGGGTTTCCGGAGCAGCTTGAAATGTAATCTGGAAGCAGCTAGTTCAATCGAGGAATTTTGTGAAGACGAACAAAAGGGGTTGGAATGGTCTGCTGAAATGTAGAAATGCACTAAGCAGTTGGAGAGTAATACGATAAACAACATGTCGGTCGCTTTGCAACGGCTACATGGTCGTGCCATTTTCCTCATTTTTTCATTGGCGTAGTTGCTAGTTGAGTTAGCGCAAACTCGTCTATTCAGAGTAAACGCCGAGCATCCAAGGTGACCTTTAGACAGTAAAAGCGCCACCTTTTGAGCTTCCCTTTGAGCTCTGAGCTTTTAAAAGGGCCCAGCTGCTGTCCACAAAGTTTTGATTACTTATCGACATGACTTCAATGCATTCAATTAAACACGTGTGTCTGTTCCATAGCGGCAGCTGGTTGGCTTTGTGTGCCTTTTTCAATCCGGAAAATGCTTTTGCTGGTAGTTCCGTTTATGGAGCGCCAATCGTACGTAGGCCACAACATGCGGATGGAAATTATTCCGGACGATGTTAGGGTGGAGTGTGTTCCACGCGAAGACTGGGCCTGCTACCTACCGGTGCGGCCGTGACGCTTTTGCCGTGATCATTTTAGTGAGAATGGACGGCTACTTTGAAATTATGTGATCTATGACAATATGATTTTTCACGAGATGATAACAGTATGCCACACGTTGTGCTGCCGGCTAGTCTTCTGGTGTTCTAGTTTTGCGGCTAAGTAACGTTCCACTGTACCTCTCGATCGCCATTGAAACTTGAGCACATTTGGTGTTATGCGAACAATGACAAAACCGGGGGAAAATAATACGACCGTTTGTCATCGTTCTGGGTTTGCATGCACATTAATCGGAATTTTTCGTGAGATAATTGCGCGCCAATTTGCGTGTCTCCCCCACCCCGTCACTGAGACAAACTCCTCGCCATCGCATGCATGCAACTTGCCCACAACAGGGATACTGCCAGACATTTTTATGATTGTAGTCGCAACAAATTTTAGAACTGTAGTTGCAACAAAACAGTACAGAATGTAATGGTTATAAATGTATGGAATGTACGAAAACCAATACGCATGGCCAGGGAAATAGTTTCCATCAGGCATACCTAAACCTACATGACCCACTGGTGTACCAATGTTTCCTGCACTTGAAAAAACAGCTGAAGGCAAGGTGGAAAATAGCTGGAAGCAAGTTTCACAAGTGGAAGTGGTAACGAGACGAGAAGAATTGTGAGCACACTGTCCTAATAGTTAGTGCGCTTGTTTTGTTCCCGTCTTGTACCAGTTAAGAACTTCCTTACCTGGTTTAAATATTTCCCTTACACAACCCTTTGACAGGAGGGAGTGGACGTGCATCGTGATCTGCCTCTCTACCCGAACCTACTTCCTACGAGACTCGTTGGCCTTCTTCCAATATCCGAAAATTAGCCGTGTTGTAGAGGAGGATTGCGATGACCCAACGAGTTTTGCATTGTGTATGTTTGTCTCGCTGGGAAATGTGCTTCTCGCATGTGTCCACCGATCTTCACGCAGGATGAGCCTCCTCGCATGGTCATCGCCTGTCGTCTCCGTGTGTCCGTCCCTGTCAGACCGCACCACGACCGGCGACGACTCGACGATCGTCACCTTCCGGGGTCGAGTGACCCCTGAGTCCCAACAGCCGGCGACTGGGGTGGCCGCGCGCGCGACTGTGACGAGTGTCCGCCGGCTGTTGTCAGGTGGGGCCGACCGAGAGCGGCAAGACGTCGCTGGTGAACACGCTGGCGACGCTCGCCGGCCGCCGGCTGCGCGTGCTCACCGTCAACTCGGCCATGGACACCACCGAGCTGCTGGGCGGCTTCGAGCAGGTGGGTCCGCAGGTCGCACCGGGCGGGTGAGTCGCAGGTCGCACCGAGCAGGTGAGTCGCAGGTCGTACGGAACAGGGCTGAGCGCCAAATGGTCTACCATGGTCGATGTGGTCGAAGACCCTAATCACACAAACACACACGGAGCAGGGCGGCCTTTGCCACGTCGGTAAGGCCGTTGTCGGTGAGCTGTCGCGGTGTACGACTCGTGCAGGTCACCTCCGTAGAGCAAGCCAGCACCAAACACCCGTATAGAATGTCTGAACTTTGGCGAGGAAGAGGGCTGCTCCTCTGAGTAGGCGCATTCCAGACATTCTGGACAGTTATGCTCTGCTGTAACCGTATCGCGTTTGCAGTCTCCATCGCTTCTCTAAGATCGGGTTGTTCTCATTAAACACCACCCGGTATTGTTTTGTTTGTCTTGGGTTTTTGCTACAATTTGGAAGGTAGCACGTTCCGCCTGTTTGTGTAATTGCCGGCTTTTGTCGTTGGCTATACAGAGGCCCATGCATTTAAACTGGGAACGATTGTCAACCTTTTCTTTGGAAATTTGCATTAATGTTCAAGTTACGAGTGGAGAACATGGTAACTGCCATAGCGGGGGGTGTGGACTATTAAGACGTATCGTTGTTCGGACTACTTAGAGTAGCCGATATCAAAAACGATGTTGCCTATGATTACTGTTCACGTGAACTACCAGGTGCTGCCCTTTGACCGTGCCTGGTTTATCTCATAACCGACCGGCTGAAGCTAATTGTATGATGTGTCGGCGGTAGAGGGGAAAAGGGAGAACATATATCGCGCTCTAGTTCATTACAAGACCGGAGCAATATTAATATCCTGGGCTGAATTGCATACTCGTTCGGAATTGGGGCGAGACGGCATGCAAAGCCGGCAGTCGTCGACTCGTTTCCGGCAGCTGCAACACGTACAGAAAGCCAGCCATACCACGCCAGGCGATTGGCGACATCATTAGCCATTGCTCGCTGCCGCCCCGGCGGCTGTGCACGCCGTGCCGGGCCGTCCCACATCGTGCGGTGGTGCCGCAACGACGGCTGTGTTCATGTCGGCTGGCCGTCGTGCAGACGCGCAGTGGTGGTGCCTGCCACTGCACCAGTTGCGCAAAAACACCAGATGATACACCGGCTGGCGTTCTGGTAAATTCCCTCTCGCACGTCCCCAGGAGAGACTGCGCAGAAAACTTATTTTCCGGCCCAGTTGGCGAGATGAGTCACCTTGTTTCTACTGCAGACAGCTTTGCGGACAGCTTGAACGAATGGTGTGGTCATTTTCAGCTGTTTACGTGCGTCAACGGTGTGGGTTGGGGAAGGGACCATGCCTCCCCCACTGAAGACGGTCTCTTAAAATAGCATGGAAGGAACAAGGGGCTGGTCAGTGTTCCAGGCAATTCCACAATGGTAACATCATTCAAATCATAGAAGAAACCAATTCGATATTCTCCGAATCACTTCTCCCACACATATTCACTTAAATAACAGCTGAAACCGTTATATTTTTTATTAATAGTTTTCCACTTCTTGGTATACTCTTAAGAGCTGGAGATCGCAGTCGGCTAATTATCATGATCATGGTTGCGTGTTTGTTCACCTGTGACTTGCGGCCTAATTGTGGCGAATCTGCTGAACAACCTCCGACCGAAGCACGGAACACTATCTACTGGGCTACATTGCAGCCCGGCCGCCCGGTATGGTCTGAAATGCCCACACCTACCACTCGTCCCGAGTGCGTCGTTCGGTACAATTATGCTAACTGCTGGACGTGATACTTTGATTTATTAACATTAACGAGTGTCGGAAGTAACGTATGGGGTCGGGTACTGATGCAGGTTCGCTCCGAGAGGCGGTGGTCTGAGACGAGACGGGTCCACTCCGAGGTAGCCAGGTGACCGCTGGTCAGTGCGCCAGCCGGGAGATTGGTCTGAGACGAGGGGATCCACTCCAAGGTAGGCATGTGACCGCTGGTCAGTGCACCAGCCGGGAGATTGGTCTGAGACGAGGCGGGTCCACTCCGAAGTAGGCAGGTGACCACTGGTCAGTGCACCAGCCGGGAGATTGGTCTGAGATGAGGCGGGTCCACTCCGAAGTAAGCAGGTGACCACTGGTCAGTGCACCAGCCGGGATATTGGTCTGAGACGAGGCGGGTCCACTCCAAGGTAGGCAGGTGACCGCTGGTCAGTGCACCAGCCGGGAGATTGGTCTGAGACGAGGGGATCCACTCCAAGGTAGGCATGTGACCGCTGGTCAGTGCACCAGCCGGGAGATTGGTCTGAGATGAGGCGGGTCCACTCCGAAGTAAGCAGGTGACCACTGGTCAGCACACCAGCCGGGAGATGATCTGGTTGCATGGCCAGAAGCAGGGGGACGAGAAGTCTAAGGGTAAGTTTCCCGTCTCGCAATCGAAAGAGTGTGGGTCCGAGTCTCACAGGTCGCTGCTCTTCACCCGTGGCCAATCAGCGTGAGAGATTGGCGACGCTACATGACTCAACGATCGAGATGTCGTAAAGCCAATAACCACAACAGCCGGAAGCAGCGCGGGCTATCGCGCGGACGGTCTGGAAAGAGCTGAGGGGGGGGTCTTGACACGTTTCTTACTTAATGGTACATGCGGATGCGTGGCATGCCATTTGAAGATACGGCCAGACACCTGATATTCCCGGGCCTAAGTTTGTGTTCAGTAGACGTGCTTATCAGGTGGCATATTGAGCGATAGTTCCGAACCGTTTTGCATCCTCGCGCCTTCTGACTATTTTTAAGGCCACTTCCCGCCAGTGCTCCGTGGCATCATTTGTACCCCGTGCTTGGGCGATTCAGAAGTGGTTTCTCGGCGAGAACTACTTGTGATTCCCTCCTACAACTTCACTCATTCATTCGGTTCAGATGTTTTCTGCTGGGAGCAACCAAGCTTGCTGTTTGCCTACGAAATGGGTCTAGAAACTGCTCAATTTTTCCTTCAGTTATGAAACTAATACAAGATAATCTAATGTGACATAGATATGCCCGGCATCGATGGCGACCAGAATAGCTTCGACAACTGCCCGAACAGAGGAGCGAATAAAGAAACAAATGACACATTGCGCTGCCACAGCTAAGTAGCTATTTTGTCGTGAAGCGCTTGGATAGCCACGTCGTGGATTGATCCTTTAAGGGGAATGAATGTTCTATCCTTGAAGTGCGTCTACGATGTGGCGAATATGTAATGCTTCCTCCAGACGAGATTAAATCGCACCATTAACCATTTAGTTGAGAGCCGCTCTAATTAATTAAAGTTAGAACTTCTGGTCCTAAAATCGAGTTCACGAGACAATTTTTGGGGGTAACAAGGCCACATTGTAAGTACACAAGCTATTTTAATTTTAGTTCCACGACAAAAGACATCCTAATTGTCTTTTTGATGACGAACAACACAATTGGTATGTTCAGTGTAACTTGGTTTACTTCGCGATTCCTTCCTACCTTGAAATTGAACAAAGCAAGCCGATATCTTGGTCACACGCTAATTAATGACTCGCATGGTTACACACTTTTCTATATGGTGGTTTTGTTCACTCCATTTTTCCAGCGAGTACTTGTTACACGTAAATTGTACCCGCCCCTTTCGGGGACATTGCGAAGATGCGTGTGGCGAGAGATAGTACATGTGCTTCGGGTTTCCACTTACGACTGAAAGGCACGTGCCAACTACGCAGTGTACGTTTTGATGGAGGGGCAATGGATGGCAAAGGCACTTGACAGCTACCCAGTGTTCGCACACATGAAGTGGATAGTGGCGAAGAAAAGCGCGTGACAGCTACGCAGTGATCGTCCATATGAAGTGGGTAGTGGCGGGTAAAGGCAAAGGTAAATTAACGCTCTATTCAAAACTAACACTAAGTATCTCGAAATGTTTTTTAAACAATTTTTCGCCTTATCCTTGAACATACTACCCAATGCTTTCACTGTTGTTTTTTTGTGTTCCAACTGAAGATTATATAAACATCCTTTCCCAGGTAAATTACCTGACAGAGAAGTGTCCATTCACCCAAATTGGGAGGGCAAGTATTCGTTTCTGCGACGAACGTTGGCGCCTACAGGGTGCAGTGGTGGAAACCTCTCGTGCCACTCAAAAACGTCACACATTCGAGGCTGAGCGATTTTCTCATTTGCGACAAGCCTTTGTGAGGGGAACGCCAGCGATATTCAATAACCTATCAGCTGGCCGCACTGGACCGCCCACACTCCCCTGGGGGCCGCCTGCGTCAGAAAAGAAACGCACGTTCCACGTCGGATGCTCCGCTGGCTCCGACCACCCGTCCGCAGGAGAGCAGATTCATTGACCTTGTCATGACATGCGGTGCTTTGCTTGCGGAAGAGTTGTCTTTGGCGCTGTGCCATCGATCCACGACTGTCGAAGACGCACAAGCAGGGACGACGCGGCCGGACGCCGCACGCACGCGCAGCACTCTGGGCAGAGGCGTGCTCTCTGTCGAATCAGACCGCTGCGGCCGTTGTGGCCGCGCTGACAACAGACGCCGACGCGCGCGAACGCATTGTCGGCGCCGATGCCGCTCCCGACGGGGCCTTCCGTTATCGGATTTGTGGTGGCACGCGGGTCGGGACGGGTCGTCGTGGGCGGTAACCAGAAGTCGGGCGGTAGCCGGACGCCGGAGCGGGACGCCGCCGACGACCCCGGGGAGGGTTCGGTCGGCCTCGCCTTGTGTGTACGACCCGACGCGGCTGTTGACGTGTTCGGAGCGCGCGCCACCGTTTCGTCGGTGCCGTGTTTCGGTCCCGATGTGTGTAGGCGTGGCTCCCCTGCGGCGGTCCGCCGCATCTAGCTCCAGCCGGAGATTCGGGTCATGGGGACGAATTGCGCTGTGTGTGGGGGGGGGATGAAGCCCTACCTACCTGTCCACTCTACCTACCCTGGCCACACACAGCATCTATAAATACAGTGTATGATTTCATCACGGGATTCGAAATGTTTCTCAGGCATGTTGTGAGACCGCTACTCTCCCTCCCACACGCCCACCGGAAGTACTCGGTGTGAATCAGCATGCTTCACGAATGTTGTCTTGCACGCCATCTATCCAAATAAGACGCTCACGAGCAAGCCATGATGTCATCAAGCCGATTTTGCACGGTGATGCCGAAAACGCGCGCATTTGTATTGGCAACGGTGATGGGCGGGATTTCGAACGGGCTGAGACCCGGTGGTATTTACTTGTTTGGGTATCTAATTAGTTTTGTCAGTCACCACGGCCACGAAATAAACTCCGCATACATTCAAATGTCCCTTGCCTATGGATGTCGAAAACAATTGAACAATCTGGCGTTGCATTCCCATGCCATGAATGCTGCTGACTACAGTACGTTTTGTTTACGAGGGTTGGTTGATGCGAAGGCGTGAGGAATGTAGGTTAAGAGGGTATGTTGATGTGAGGTGGGCCCTGTCTTGCATTGCATCCATTTATTCGACCATCTCCTCACTATGTGTGTGTGTGTTTTGTGCTCCACTTGCGAAGGCATTGGCTGAGAGATTAGCGCTAGTATTCAGGCATGGGCGTGTAAGGTTTAGACTGACGCCATTGGCTGGACGATCAGCTCTGGTAATCAGATATTTGACGCACCAGGTTGAGACCGGCGCCATTGGCTGAGCGGTTAATTCCGTTAATCAGACATGTATTTATAACGGGCCGACACAGCCCAGAATGAATCCTGCTTGTTTTTTTCGACGTAATAATGCAAACGAAGGAACACCATATGCGCGGCTGGACGCTATGCGATGATTGACGAAACGGGGTATAATTTTATTGCCAGGCCATATATTGAAGATGCCCCACTCGTCTCAATCTCGGTCTGCCCAGGTCGTGTCGGCTTCCGACCGACGATCCAAAGAGGGCTGGACGCTATGTGCGGTGACACAATCAGAGACATTGTTTCATGTCAGTTCCTGCAAGATTCAGCCAAATGAACTCTTGTATTGAGTGATGTGAATCAAACGGTCGAGTCGAAGCAAGTATCGTTCATGCTGTCCCCGATGTTGTTTTCTGATAGTATTGCCACTAAAACGTATTAAGATCAGGTCCGACAACTTGAAGGACTTTGTTTTCCACGGTGAAGCTATCAACATGTAGAGACTGTAAAGTTCCATTGATCTGCTCTCACGTGGTGATACTGTCTCCACATACATGATATGTAAGTACACGGATTCTTGAGTTGAAAATACTAGAACTCATCACATTTTACGGGATGCATGTATAGGAAGTCACCAATTTTCGGGCCTGCAACTTCAACGACTCAGGAATGTTGGGCGAAAAAGCCTTGAGAAGTCGGACTCATCAACATTGCAATCGAGTTCCAATAATGCATTCATTTCCCGGCCATAGAAGTAGGAATAATACGGAATGATGGATTTGGAACTGGTCTCAAGCAACGCTCAAAACTCTGAATTCCTTACCATTCTTAATGCGTTTTGACTTGGAACTCGTTGCCAAAATGCTCCTTCATGATGAACTTGACTGTTGCTTCGTGGCTCAATGCAAGCAAATTGTTTGCATTGGAGCTGATCTTGACGAATGCTTGAGCATACTGTGCAAATTAAGATTCAACTGTGAAGTCCAGGCTAGTAGATTATGATGATTCAAAGTCTAATAAGTAAGGCAAAAGATGCCTCGTCTGCCAAGATTTAGATCGGAATCGATTGATTGGAACGTATTGGGAAGTGGTGGCCGTGAATGGTGCGTTGGCTTAGTGGGACGCTAGGTTTAGTGGAGTTGGCTCTGGCAGGCTTGCGGGCGTCGGTGGCCGCCCAACAGCGGTTACCGCTGTGGTGGCGTCCAGCTGTGGTGACGTCCGCTCGGACTGGGGTAGCGGCGGCATCCGTTCACCACGCGGAGCGAGTTCGATGGTGATCGGATCTCAAATACTGGCCGAGGCTTGTTATAGCCAGGATCGGCGTCGGCCACCCCCGCAGACCACCCGGCCCCAGTCGCTCCCCCCTACCTTCCATCCCATCGACCGTGTCTGGACACCTGCAGCTGGCTTGAAGGTCGACGGACATGAGCCCGTTTCGCGACGACCAATGAGCACCGGAATTCAATGAAGGGCATACACTTTAAATATATGTACTTTGTTTGTAGATATGAAATGTTCCAGAAGTTTAAACTATGAAGTAATAAATTCAATATAAAACTCAATAAACGTATTCAAATTGTGGCACTGTTAAAAAAAAAACTCAATTCACAGAAGCAATTAACCAATCTGGCCACATTTGGCACCATGGCCGAGAGGTAGGAGTTGTTGGATAGAACATAAATTTGCCGTTGTATTACCACAAAATATGCAATATTGGAGAGGCAGTGGTAGTATGGATCCTGCGGATGCATATTTTTTTAGTTTTCGTTAAATTTGATGGCTGTGAAGTACTTGTCTTGTGATTAATTATTGAAATCCATAATTTCCAGATGCTATGATTCCATATTGACGCTCTTGAAAATATTTCATTCTCTCTTCTTTATAAGCGGGTTGTTTACAGTTGTAATGGCGTCCACTGTGCAACACCATACAAGGCTCTGTTTTAAAATGTTGCTGCACTCCTACTCGAATAACCCCTACTGGGGAGGGGGCGATTGACGCTTGTCTTTGAATATCATAATCACAAGAAAGAACAAAGAATTAATTGCTTGCAACACGCCAAAGACCGCAAGATTTCCAAAACATGCGCATCTGAGACAAAGTTGTTTGTCAGCTTACGTGATATATTTCACGCAAGCGTGATATATTTCACGCAAGCGTGATATATTTCACGCAAGTCAGGCCTCTCGATTCCCAAAAATGCGTCAACCGATCAGCACGTGTTGTGTTTGGTCTCAGTTTAGATGTGGGTATTTATTTACATGTGGAATTTCATTTTCTAAGATCTCGACATCAAGAAAAGTCACCACACGAACATATAGGTTATGTGAATGTCAGAATATATATTAAGGTAGACCCGCGAGTCATACTGTCGATAATCTTCATCAATTGCGGGCAGTGTTGTCAGCTTATGTGTAGCGAAAATATTATGGACGGTTGGCGTTTCCAAAGTTATTTAGATGCGCCAGGTGTCAGGTAGTAACCCAGCTCCCCTGACATGTTTCGGGCGCTGAACGATCCTTTCATAGCAACGCGCAGCTCCAGTGCAACCGGCAACAAGGCTGTTTTGTTTTGGTTTGTTTAGACGCCATTTGTGCCCAGATGCATAGATCACACCGAAGATTCAAGATCTGACCCTGTCGGTATGTTGCCGCCAGCCGTCAGTTGTTACTTGTATGCGCGCGCGCATGCACGCATGTACGCAATCATGCATGCACGCATGCACGCATGGCCGCACAGCCACATAGGCCCCGATATATAGTGTTTTTGATATACTGTAGCGATCAGACAGCAGTGGATAAATGAGCCGAGCATATGCAGGCCATTGGTCAAAGGTTACCCAGTGGCCAATTATGCCGTCCGAGAGCGGCTAGTGAATGTCTCCATTCAGCATAATGGAGCATACGATCCTCTGTCTGGCGGAATGGCTGTTCACGATCAAAGTTACCGGGAAAAGTGATTGCTGCAACTGGATGATGATAATGCACGACGCTGTATAATTCTCCTCGGTGTCTTTAGCGGGAATGGGATTCTTGGAGGTCTCCTACTGGCGAATTGGATATCTATGGGGAGCCTTGCCTTCTTGAAAAGCGGCTGCTCGACGGCTGGAATATTGGCTATCTTCAGCGGTCTCAGGACCCTTGTTCGGGTGACCATCGCTGTCGCAGGAGCTCATCTGCATCTGCAGAGGTACTTCCCCCACATCGTCAACTGTAGGGGACCTTTCGTGATATGGGAAATCTGACCGTGCGAAAAGCGAATGTTAACATATGAAATAAACAATGCAAGCATTTCAAGAGTCGCCACATGCATAGTGTCACTGCTACCGAAACTCATAGCCTAAGCGATATTTTTTCTGTTGAATATTTGCCATGCATCCTTAGAGTAAAGTAATGGATGGTTCAACAGAACCATCCTGGGCACTACTAGTATGTATATAGTGACATATCAGTAGATTAGTGACGAGTGACAGATAGGTAGGAGTGATGTATTAGTAGACCCGACCTTCCCGCCAGGGTAAGAGGCAGGTGACGTCATATGGCCTCAGATCCTGAGTGCGTCGCAAAGTCACACCAGTGTCCTAAAATTACTTCACCATTAACTGTGTGGATGAAGAAAGAAGTTGCTTGGGAATAGTGAAAGATTGAAGGAAAATAAAGGATTGCCACTTAAGGATTAAAAAAGCGGAATGCCTTTCACTTCAGTCACATGCATTTGACATTATTTAGCAGTTATGTGTATAATGACTGCCCACACATGTGGCAAAATGGTAAAAACCTAAGACAAGGATGAAATAGCACACTTCCATTAACTGTGACTTTCCAGGCCGCATGGTCAATTATTTTACACTGAGTCACACCCACCACTATCTAAAATATACATTTGCATGGCCATGGCATATACATGGTCGTACTTCTCACGAACTTGAATGCTAAATCACTCACAGCAACAACAAAATAAATGTATTTGCATGTCCAGTGTACCCGAGATTCCGCAGGAAATATACCATCGCTAGCTTTGTTCTGCCAACACTTGCTTGTCATCCCACGTCAGTGACATCATTTCGAGTTATACCGTTTTCCTACAGACCTCCAAGTGATGCATTTTCATTGCGTTTTGAGGCACGTTTTTCACCAACGTCGTCACATATCGATTTGATGTACCCATATTTTTATCGAGGGAAATGAGTGTGGCGGAGTTTACCGCAAGCGCCATAAAACCCAAATAACTGGCGAACTTACCGCACATGGTCATTATAGACGGCGCCTCGTGCCGCACTGCGCCACCTACGGTCACTGCGACCGCGCCTGTGCCACCTATTGTCAACGCGACTGTGCCATGTTTTACACAACATGCCAAATTGATGTCGGAAAAAAGTGTGCAAAATTTGTCCGCGCTGCCGCGCGCCGTTTTTTCTCCCCATCCACGGTAAACCTCAGGGTTGCGTAAAAAGACCCCCTACTCCACCGACACGGGGCGGGTTAATTCCATGGGGCCACATGCAGAATGTTGGCAACCACATCCAACCAACCACATCCAACCACATCCAGTTGGCAAGGCGATGATGTAGGTTGGACCTCAAAAACACAATGTACAATATTTTACAAGATGCTTCGCCATTTTTATCTGCTCATCATGAACCCAGCATCATTTTGCACTACTTTTTAAATACAAATGTATCACCAACATTTCACTTTACAACATTGCATTCCGGAGCCAAAATCCATGGAAACTGGCTGCGCGCCCAGACTTTCGCTCATACACCGCCGCTCGACTGCCTCCAGCCGGGACCGGCCAGAATATGGCGCGGAGCGTGCGGCGAGCGGCAAGTCGGTCGTCTGGTTATTATAGAGGTCAATGGACTGTGCCCGTGCCATATATAGTCACCATGACCGCGGGGTGCGTCACTGTCGTTCTATGTCGCTTGCGTGTCGCCAATTACCGCATATACAGCACGTAGCCGTGTATTCTGCTTCTGGCTCTCGCCATCGCTCATCCAGCGCCGTGCGACGCAATCGCCGGCTGGGTGGCCTTGGTTCATCACCAGTCCACTGGCAACGGTGGAGACCTTGTGGTGAATCCTTAGAACCATCAGGTGGAACGCAGAACCGACGCTTGAGAATGCCGGAGGTTCGTTTTTCACGCTCGTCACATGTGACAAGTTCTAGGGCAAGCTACATAACCAGTAGCAGTTGATGCGCCCTTAAGCCCAAGTTCTAGGGCGATGCATTTTCCGACGTCTTTGACTGCATAGACACATACTCACCAAAGGAGGTAAAGTTACACTAAGTTGGCCTATGTCTGCAGGAACATTATACACGCACGCACCCCCATATGCACAGCGGCAACATCTTGCACTTCTTTCGCGCCGTTTTTGCGTCATTGTCGCTCATTTCGGTGCTGTTTTGCTACGTGATACGCTTTGGCACCGAGTGCAGTGCCGTTTTGCTGTGTGACACGTTTTGGCGCGATTGCGCAGGCCCGTGTGTGCTGTAACCCGACGCGTTCGGTTTTGTTTCGCACCACGGACCACACCACTCCACATGAGCGCGCAGATCCGCGTGAGAAGAAGCAGCCGGGTGGC
Source organism: Imbricaverruca yamaguchii (assembly GCA_034440575.1). Taxonomy (NCBI): domain Eukaryota; kingdom Metazoa; phylum Arthropoda; class Thecostraca; family Neoverrucidae; genus Imbricaverruca; species Imbricaverruca yamaguchii. Next base: position 1,732,988 of record JAOTOL010001587.1, read on the forward strand.
CGGTCCTGTGTCGCGAATTCCGCTCCAGTTTGTTCAATAAAGCTGTTCAATAGAGCTCGTGGATCCGCTGTTTTACCGTGCTGTAAGCTGTGTTTTGTGACGTGGACCAGGAGTGGTCGTTCGATGACTTCCCCTGTCGTAGGTTGCGTCTGACTGCCTGACATGTCATCTGGAGGCCGTGGTCCGCCAGTCATGGTCGTGTCCCCCCGTCAGTGACTACGCCCCCAATAAAATATTCTAAGGAGATATCTAGCCGCGCCCCATTTGTTTATCGGATCTGGTGGGTCGGGTGAAGATATATCCAAATTGTGGTCAATGGTTTGTAGGAGCCAGACAGGATGGTCGGATGTTTTCCATTCCATTGTCGTGATCGGCACTGTTTTTGTCCTCCGGATCGGCCGGCTCTTTGTTGTGGGGTTGTGCTCTGTGACTTGTCAGCGCGAGCCGGTGGGACGATGTATCCTGTCAAGGCTCCGGCGTGACCTGCTCCTGAGACGACTTCCCGACAACAGTGGCACGTCTAGCCGTATTTCGTGGTTGGTGAGAGCGCAGACTCCGGCGAAGGCTTCCCGACAACACTGGCACGTCTAGCCGTGTTTCGTGGTTGGTAGGAGCTCAGGCTCCGGCGACCGCTTCCCGACACGGCCAACACATTTAGCCGGTCCTTTCGTTTGGTGGGGATGCGATTCGACGTGCATCTGGCAAGGGATTTGTGAATATGAAGACGATGAGTCGGCTTCTGTCGATGAGTGGTTTGATGCTACTCTTGTCTGTCCCGCCCCATTCTTGTGTTAATAGGCGTTAAATCACCCCGTGGTCGGTGCATCCTTAAACCCAAAGAATCAATCAATCAAACATCGCGTGATATTTGGCACAATCGCAAATACTGCATGAGTGTTGGTCCTCTGTAATATTTTCGGATCGAAGCATAACTGCATGCTTGACAACAGTTAGCCGGTTATATGTGCAGCGCAGTGGGAGGTTGAGTACAAGACTGAAGTACACGCCAAGGATACTGCCGTCGGTAGTCACTTAAACAATGCATGACATCCGAATATCTCATTTCTGGAACATGCGGTTGGGCCCTCGGGGTACAACGGTCGCGGTAATCCGTTCGCGTCATGACCAATCGGAATTACTGTTTGTGCATTTATCGCCTGCACAAATATATGGAGATGTGACCCAAGCTATCGGTACCAGCCAGTGTCGGGCCCATTTGTTGTGTTGTGCGATTGCAGTTTTGTAGACGGTTATGTTCCGTACTGACGTTTGTGTGTTGTGCCGTTGCTGTATCGCAGGCGGTTATGCTTCGTGCTGGCGTTGTGTGTTGTGTTGTTGCTGTATAGCCGGCGATTATATTCTGCACTGCCGTTTATGGGTCCCCACAACAGTTGCATGTGTTGTGCTATGTCACGTGAGGCCGTGGCTGCTAAGCGATGAGCATGTATGAATGGCAATGCTGTAAACCGTCAAGTAAACATGTTTTTATTTTCTATTTCGTGCCACCCATTTTCGTCGAACCCCTTTGAACTGCTACATAACATCGCTGTTTTCGAACCCAAGATCGGCGAAGCGTGCTATAGGCAGAACTTCCAGAAGAGTAGAGGAAGTGAAAGTTGATGCAAATTCGCGCTCGCTTCAGCAGTCGTGACGCCCGAGGCAAGTTAAATAATACTGCCTTCTCTGATTGCCTGCGTCAGAACTAGTCTGTTGAGTGCCTGACTGTGACATTGGATGGTGCTCATACACAAGGTGCGTCTCCATGGTGAGCCAGAGTCACTGGCTCACGATCTCACCACCATGGCGGAGATTCGTGACCGGACCACCCGTCAAGACCACAACTTGTATGTCCCCCGGTCCCGCACCGAGATGGGGAAGAGACGCTTTAGTTCCAGAGCGCCACACATGTACAACTCACTGCCACCTGAGCTGACGCGACTTCCCGTGTCGATCTTTGGTCGCCATCTACGGGAGTATCTACTTGACGTGCCGCCCGTGCCGGACTGATAGACTGCTCGACTTGCTGTTATTTTATATATATATATATATATATATATATATATATATATATATATATATATATATATTCTTTTTATAGTTTAACTTGTATTCTGTGATTTTGACCCTCTTTTTTTACCTTTTGTGCTGTGTTGTTTTATCTATTTGACGCGATGTCGTAATAGCCACAAGTCAATTGTGGATGACCTCAATAAAGTCTGTCTGTGCTGCGGTTGGCCGTAAATGCATCATGCTCCTCTGCAAGCCTATCACCGCACGGGGGGGGGGGGTCCACTGGGGAGTGTACCCAAATGGAAAAAGACTCCCTATAAAACGATGCCTCCTGGGAACTTTGGAGTGCACTCGCCCGTCGTCTTAACCGATTTTTTTTTTAAACCAAAGGCGCCCCTCTCAGAGGAGACCTGGCCCTTCTCAGGCGCCCCTTAGAAGGAAAAGGTTCCCCTTCAGTGCACTCGAGTGCTTACCCCGTCCTGCCCCAGTCAACCACATTTTCAACAGAAGGCGTCCCCCAGGCACTTTTGCAGTAGTCCCATTCTGGAAAATATATCTCATCCAAACAAGTGCCTTTCATGAAAATGTCTGGATCCACCTCTCCTACAACAATGAGGGTGATAACTTGTCAACTGTGCCAATGCAGTGAAATTAGCTCTTTAGTTTTGCACATATTGTTATTGTTATTGTAAAGCGAATAGCGTCCGTCATGTCGACATGCTATTCACAGTCAGATGCATTATTAGCTGCCAAAGGAAATCATTTCGCAAGAGTATGTTCTGGAACTTCAGGTTGTTGCCATAGGTACCCGATATTTACGTTTGGCTTGACCGTTAATGTCGTTAATGATGCTAAGGAAACAGAAGGCGTGTCCTCGAAACTCTTGTGATACCGCGCAAGCAGTTATCACTTAATTTGGCTTCACGGCTCCATCTGCTGCGTGGTTATTCACATAGATGACCCGGAAGCGTTACCCAATGACAATTTACCGTTAGATCCAGGCATCGGTTAATTCCGGACCTCAAAATTGCCGCCAAAGTCCTAGATGATGATTATGACCGGGCTGCCATAACATGGAAGCAGCATACTAATTAGGAGCGTTGAAGAAATCCAGCATTCTCTTTCAGTTTGCGTATGATATAGTCATTGCACTAGAATATATTTCATAAACAGGTAAGCCAAACTCAAGCCCTATCCCAGTTCGTCTCTGTCGCTTGTTACCCGGGAATATGACACAACTATCTTTCTCTCCATCTCTGTCTCCTTGCGTCTATAATTCCCTGCCTGTATTTTCATCTCTAGCTCCATTTTATGTTTAATCTTTGTCTCGCTCCATCCATATATCTGTTTATTTTTGTGATTGTTTATTGGGTGGTTCTCGACGCACCTTTTGTACGATCACGGTTAATTGTGCCGCCCACACTGTTTCGCCGGTGGGCCGCGGGCTTGGAAAATGTCCGTGTAGTGAGAAGCGCGGCAGCTTAGTTGGTAGAGCGTCGGACTCTTGATCGCAAGACTGTGGGTTCGGACCTCACAACCGACTGCATTTACCGAGTCCACCCCCGACCAATCGGCGTGAGGGGTTGGCGACGCTATATTACCTAGCGGTTGAATGCGTCGTAAAATAACCAAAGGTTCTTCTTTTTCCCCAGTCTGTGTCTGCCTATGACCCGGTGTATGTCTGTCTGCCTGCTCTCTGCTGTTTCTGTCTCTTTCTCTGCCCCTGTGTCTGGCTATCTGTCTATGTCCCTGCCTGTCTCCGTTTTTCCCCCTGTCTGTCTATGTATCTTCCCCCGCCTGTCTCTGTCACTGTGTCTGCCGCTTCCCTTCCACATGGTTCCAGCTTCCCCCTAGGTATCTGTTTCTTGTCTGCGTTACTCGATATATTGAGACGGAGCCAAAAATTGGAAGGTGATTGTGACACAGACGTGTGAGTTAGTGCACCAGTTAGGGCGGGGGCTGGAAGAATTGCACTCGAATTTGGAAGGAAAATATTCCGGTGTTGGTCGACCTTGACCGTGAACTCCCGCGAGAGGGGGTCTGTGTGCAGACTGACTGATCTGGTCTGATCCTTGGTCAGTTGCTATAGGTTTTGCAACACATCGACTTTTGAGTCATATAGTGTCGCCAATCTCTCACGCCGATTGGTCCTGGGCGAAGAGGGGTGAGAGACCCGAACTCACAACCTTTTCAGTTTGGGAACCGGCGTCTTGTTCCTAAGCTACCCGCCCGGTGTCTAGACTGGCGTTGGTCGTCATGCTGGGCCAATCTGCCTGGCTGGTTAGTGTCAGCTGGCTTATATCTCTGGTTAACCCATGCTGTTTATCAATGGCCAACCACACCGTGGCAATTTCCACTAAAGCTGTCTGACCCTTGGCAGGGTAATACGCGCTGAAATCTCTACTGTTGTGTTCTCGCCGAAACTGAAGATTGAAATAAAGCGTTAGTAAGACTCTGAGTCGCGTCGCTGTAGAAAGCCATACTATGTGTCCATTCCGGAGATTGTGAAATTGCGAGTTGCTGCACTGAAATTCTGAGTGGAGTTGAGAGTTCCATGCCCGCCGACCTGTGGGATGAGCCCGGGCGCGGCTGTCCCGCCACGCAGTTATGTAGTGCGGCACAGTATACCGACACAGGCGCCTTCGCCTCGGCGGCCTTCATGTCGGCCAGCCGCGGCGATCGAACCGGAGGTTTTGTGACAATGGCCACGGTGGTGACAATAGCCACGACACGCCACTTGTACGGAGCAACAGTGAACGGGACGGAGTCCAGATGCCCCCCAATTGGCCACTCATGCTACTTCGCCATCTGGAATATCACCAGGGATAGTGCTTCCCATCAGTCGGGATGCCAATGCAATTCACCATATGAAGTGTATGGTCAATGGCCCAGGAATCCGTTCATGGTTGTGGAACTTGAGACGTTTAGAAGCACTTTTGCTATATGATAATGCTAATATAATCTAGGAAAATCGGACGGACGTCCGGTGTCTAGAGATACCGGACAGATGCGCCGGTGTCTAGGGAGACCGGACGGACGTGCCGGTGTCTAGGGAGACCGGACGGACGTGCCGGTGTCTAGGGAGATCGGACGGACGTGCGGTGTTTAGGGAGATCGAACAGATGCGCCAGTGTTTAGAGAGACCGGACGGACGTGCCGGTGTCTAGGGAGACCGGACAGATGCGCCGGTGTCTAGGGAGACCGGACTGACGTGCCGGTTTCTAGGGAGACCGGACGGACGTGTGGTGTTTAGGGAGACCGGACAGATGCGCCAGTGTTTAGAGAGACCGGACGGACGTGCCGGTGTCTATGGAGACCGGACGGGCGTGCCGGTGTCTAGGGAGACCGGACGGACTTACCGGTGTCTAGGGAGACCGGACGGACGTGCGGTGTTTAGGGAGACCGGACAGATGCGCCAGTGTTTAGAGAGACCGGACGGACGTGCCGGTGTCTAGGGAGACCGGACGGACGTGCCGGTGTCTAAGGATGCCGTACATAATATGCCATTGTGTGATGAGGTCTGACGCGGCGCTGACCGCCTGTGTAGTGGCGTGTCGGTGGTATCATCTAGGGGGCGGTGCGGGCTGCGGTGCCGACGGGTCGGCGTCGTGTGCGGCCCCGTCTGGCCTCATTACACGAGCCATTAGCGAACCACCGCCGACACGCTCGCCTGAGCGCCTCCGCCGCACGGTGTACGGTGTATAGTGTATGCTGGCCTGAGCGATGTCGTACGAAGCGTCCCGTCGGCAACAGGTTCTGCAATTTGGAACGCGGTCCACGTGTATTATTTCGGCGACTCCGTGTAAACATGAATCACGCCACCCTGTCCTTCCACGTCAGGTGTCTCCCACCTCCTGCTCGTTTCAAACGGATCACAATGTGCGAGATTGCTCCCGTCCGACCACATCCATTCGCCAGTTGTTTTCCGGACGGCCGTCCCTTGTCCACCAGGGTTGTGTGGCATTGTGTGTCAAACGATCTGTTGGCCGGAGCCTCTGCGGTTAGCTGTGTCGGAGCGCCTGTGTGATCGAGCTGGTGTCGGCCGTACCGAACGGTCTGTTGCCGCTAGCCTCTGCGGTTGGCTGTGCAGAGCGCTCGTGTCTAGCGTGCCCGTCATAACCACCGAGGCCCAGCTGCACCCTGCCTACCGATCCGCCGCTTGAATTAGTCTGACTGGGGCGAAATGCACAATTTCAACTTCACTTTTAAGTTGAGAGTCATTAAGTGACGCTTTCATCAATCCGAGCAGGAAAAAGCTAGAGGCGAGTATTTAGTTGGATAGAAACTAAACATAGAAATGGAGCACTCAATAGGCGAGTGATGCGTCTTATGGAATTGATATTAAGAGCGTGTTAACTCCTATTTAAATATATGTTTAGATTTAGTTGACATTTCCTTTTAAAGACCAAAGAGGACGCCATTTTATTCCTGTTCCTGTACGGGAGAGGAATCCGTATCTGTTCTTAATGCCTCTGCCGTGTCATTTCCAAACCGTTTGCGCTAGAGGTTTGTAATTTGATTGTTCTCATAATCCTGCCAACTAGTGTGAGCTGACTATTCTGAGCAGAGCTGGGTAGTTTACGAGAATCATGTTTTGCCATTTCTATCGTTCCTGGCAGTAACGTTATGAGGCGATATACGAGTATTCGCTACTAAGTTGTCGGAAGAGGTATTCCTCAGGCAGCTGTTGATTTCCTCCGCAAAAAATTTGCGCTTGATCATCTTTCATGTCATCTTTCGCCTTTTCATCTTTCAGAACATGAGTGCGTAGCGTGCTCCTGGAGTAATTTTTTTTAGACTACTGATAGCTCCATTTAAAAAGGAAGCTGCGTTACTATACAGCTGGTATCGGGGAACAATATTTTGGAATCCATGCCTAATTCGTATGGCCATTGGCGGTTCCAGGAAATTTGCTTGGGGAGGCACGAAATTTTTTCTTTTGTCAAAGTCGATACCTGGATGCCCTCAGTTCGACACATCTGTGAGGTTCGCACTTCATAAACTGAACTTTATATGCATGCTTTTAACCATTGGCGATCCTAGGAAGGTAAATGCGGGATCGTGACGAGCTACATGCACTTAAATATGGGTGGCTGCAGTGAACACTGAAGGCCATAAACACATTTTTCCAGTTTCCGTGCCTGATTACGCCATTCAAAGCTTCTTCGTATTTCCAAATCCGCCTCCATCAGTAACAAGCATCGTCGTCAAAGTTCTTCGAATTCTTGCAGCACTATCACATTTTTTCCGCCTAAATACCCCACTTCCTCTATATCTGCCACTGTTCATCTGAGGGCGTTTGTAAGGAGTAAAATATTAATCAAGAGGAAGCTGTACGGCCCACACGTGACATTAACCCGCGCCGTCTTTCCGGTCAGATCCTCACACCCCGTCTCGGGGGGTAGTAACCCCCTCTAAAATCCAAACTAAGCATCGCATGAAAACGAAAGTGGTGTCATCGGAAAGCGCTCGACGAGTAGGGTCCATGTCCACCCCCAAAACAATTTCCACCAAAAGTGGCGTCACCTGGGGTATAGATTTTCACGACTTTTCACGACTTACATTATGTTTTTGGCTCGGGGGAGTTCATTTTGGGGAATATATGCAAAACTGAATGTATTTAGAATGAGAAAAGGGCAGCGAAATCGACGAGGGATATATTTTTTTTGGCCCTCCAAAAATAGAATTTTTTTTAAAGTTCAAAATCTTGAGTTCAAGTTTTCTTTAATTTTCCTTTTCCAATGGGTAGAGCAGACCGAGAAACGTTGTTGGAAGTCAACTTACCCTAATAAGAAATGCTTACTTTAGCCAGAATCCTCTATTTGAATTGCAATTTAACAAATACGCAAAATTTATATCTAATGAAAAACGAAACAAGAGAAAAATTCCACTCGTGCGTTTTGTTGTATTCCTAAAGATAAGCAAACGCTGGAAGTTTCATTGAAATATCTGCATCCGTTAAGGCGCGACGACTGCTAAATAATTGACCCTAGATGACCTAACTCCAACATTTGAAACAGCATGCCAAATTGACGTAGGAAAGGGTATGCCAAATTAGAGCGCGCTACCGCGCGCCGTTCATCCACTATCCGCGAAAAACCCGGGGGGATGGGGCGGTTGAAGACCTCCCAAGACGGGACTGGTTAAGATCATATCCTATTTAAATATTCCCCCCGGAGATGCCGCACTCCGTTGCCTTGTTTTCGTCAATTTCCCCTGCTCTCTATAAATGGATAAAACAGTCCAAAATCGTTGTCGAAATATCACTGATCGGTAGACAATGCAAAAGCAAGTCATTTTTTCTTCTCGTCTTTACACCTAAATTAACGTTTTGCGTTAATAATTGGTAGAATGTACCTCGTGGGATTAGCTTTCGCGCTCAATCCATGCATATGGGGAAGAACGCAGTGGAATTCTGGATGAGAAGTCATGGCTTTCAGGCTGTATTTTGTGCGGTTGATGAAAGTATCCATTAGTTATGCTTTAATAAATGAAAAAAAATTGAGGGTTATTTTTGGCCACTTCAGCTGATGAACATATTTTGTCGGGATAATTTGTTTGTATAATTTTCCGAGGAAATTGGATTTTGTTTGGATTTTGTGACATTCTCAGGAGGGCTGAATCTGCAGTGGTAAATATTTACTTCATCATAACTATGATCCGTGCTGGTGGACTCTGAGCAGCTATCAAAATATAGGTTGTACTTAGGATGTGTAGGACGTAGGTTTTAATGTGTGAACCTAATCATGGAAGGTCTTATGGGAACACTCCCTTCCTTTCGGTTGCGGACTGGTAGTAGGGATTTCGGGTGTATGTCAAGATATCGAAGAGCCCGTTGGCTAGGAAACACGTAGGCGGAGTTAGGGAGGTTGCAAGAAAAGCTAAAACTGCAGGGAAGGCTTTGCTGAATGTTCGTAAGCCTGTTCTATCGACCCGAATCCATCTCCCAACTCGGAACGTTCAGTTTTATAGCACAATTTCAACCGTGAGTTTAATACGTGCTCACACGGTCGACCACGGTCGCCTGGTGTCTCCGCCTGCAACATTGCCTGACCGGTGACAAGTGGTCATCCCAACCGGAGGCGGCGATGGTGGCAGGCGTGTACAGTAACTGAACCTGCTGTGGTCACGACGGGAAAACCTCTGCATGTGCTCTATCCACTCACCTATTCTGTGTCGGGTCACCGGTTGCTCACCGCCGGAGAAAGCTCAACGCCGGCTGTTCTCTGAATAAGTGGCGGAAGTTTGAAAAACGGAAGCTGGGGAATCTGAAAATGAGTGATAAGAATCGTTGGAAATTGATAACCTGTAGACCTTCAGATCTTCCAAATTTCGAATGCATGTTATATACGGATTGGTCAAACGCGCACGTTCCGTTCCACTGGGCGTCAGTGAAGGGGACAACACACCGCTTTTGGTCGCAACATGTTCCTTACCCATTAGCACATTCTTGCGTTAGGTTTCCTGGCGCATCTGCCGTGAAGTGCAATCATCAGTGGATGAAGACGGCCGCAGCAAGAGTCAGGTCCTGTTCAACTCTGTCCGACCATGTCGAAGAAGTGCCAGGAACTCCACAACACACGCGGCCGACAGATCAATCTTCTGTTGTCAGCGGTGTATTAGCGTAACTGTGCCGCACGGCACACCCCATCCAACTGACGGGCTTTGAATAAGCGCAGCTGACGCTGCTGCGCTGCTCAGCTCAGTCATCGTCTGATATGTTCTGTTATTTTGTATATTTTAACTAGGTGCCGCATGGAAATAACATTTATATGTATATACACACATATATATATATATATATATATATATATATATATATATATATATATATATATATATAATTTGTGTATATACATACACACACACATATATATATATATATATATATAAAGACATCAAAGGTGGATGTGTGCACACTGTGTCGTACTCATGAATGAAGTTGTCAGTTTCGAAACAAAAGTCAGCACAGGCTGTATTTTATTTCATGCGTAATGGGACCGGGCATGACAATGCTGCATTGTCACTAAATTATGTAACTATAAAATTTTCGAACTCAAATTGCAAACATTGGTAATATTTGCAGCCCATTTTATTTTCACACTGCGCCAAACTTGTAGGATATTCTGCCCAGGCTGCAGCTTCAGCACACCTCACCTGCCTGGGTCTCCACGTACTTGGTTGGTGCACCACGGCATGGGCGAATGTCCCCGACCTGGACACATGCCCCATCGCACGTCAAGCATGGAACATTGGGTCGGCGACGCTATCTGCGGAACGCACACGGTAGGTCGCAGAGCGGCTCGAGGCAAGCGAAAAAGCGACATCAGTGCCCCCAATGAAAATATCACACCACATTGGTGGAAAGAATAGCGGTTGCCGACAGCCACGTACCCGCGCACACGTGCCGCGCACACGTGCCGCACACACGTGCCGCACACACGTGGCCGCCCTCGCACACTCGCCGCCACACCGCAGGCATACCGTTGAGCATTTGTCAGAGCTTAACAGGCCGCCGAAAATCCGCTGCAGCTGCTGTTGATCTTATGTCTAATGGGGAACACGTGAAACACGGGCATCGGTAATGTTTTCCAATCGCCGGTGCCGCCACCACGCAGCACGCGCGCGCTGAGCATGCCGCCGATCTATGGCACAGCACTCTTCACGAACGGGTGGAATCCCCCGCGTTAGCACGCGAGAGCGCTGGGTATGTTTGACACGAGGATATTGCGACACACCGGCCGTCGCGCGCCGTCGACGCTTGTCGCGACCCAGTGCGCCGCGAGCCGTGTACGACGCCGCTGATCGTCGCCCGCGACGAGCAGTGGCGCGCCGTCACCGCACACGCAGCAGCCTCGGTAGCACCATTGTGGGCTCAGCTTTCTACACAAGAGCGCATCGATAACACAGCTCTGGCATTCGTCTGCAACGATGAGAATACGCTTACACGCTCGCGCACGCACCCACTCATGCACATATGTGCCCTAAATCCCACATAACTAACAAACACACACACACACACAAGCTCACGCACACATGGGTGCCAAATGGCCACGTAATCGACGCGCTGAATAACTGATACAATCAACATAAGCATATGTATGGATGCATGCATGCATATAAATACTCGCACACGTACATACATGCGTTTTTGCGTGTATTCATACGTGCACGCATACATATACGTATATACATATGTGCATGCATGCACACGTACGTGCATGCATGCTGACAGGCATGCGTACACAAACACACACATACACACTGACGCGCACGGACAGCGGGCGCTGGCTTTGACTGGTTGTCTTCTGGATTATTCAGGTTTGGTATGGACAGTCTGCACGAACACCCGTTAGACTTCCGGGCTACCAGGGACTGTGGAACGTTGTAAAGAGATATGTGGAAGGATGTAAGGCGAGCACGCTCACCAATTCGCGAAAGCGAGCGCAAATGAAGTGTCGAAACGGTATAAACAGAGGCGTGTTTTGGTTGGTACTTCAACGCGCCGTAAGGTAATAATGCAATTAATTACGTGACGAGTAATGCTGGGAGTGAATCATCGTCGACAATTACCGAGCCGGACAGTCACGGTCGGAATGTATTAGTTCTGTCGATGCACATCATACGTTTCCCACCTGTGCGAACACAAGGTGCTAAAATATACATTTGTAGGAATTACATTTGTACAATTTACGTACTCCCCATGCTAATATCTATCTTAGCTTGCGTTGTGGCAGCTCAGTCGGAAGGTCATTGGACACTTGATCGTGATATTCTGGGCTCGAACCTCATAGCCAGCGAGATTAACCCGTCCACCGGCGACTAATTGGCGCGAGAGGTCGGCGATGCTATTTAACCTAGTAGTTGAATGCGTTGTATATGAACCCAAGGTTCTGCTTCTATCTGAGCGTGGTTATTTGCTAATTTGTTGGACCGAAGTCGAGCAAAGTTCGTACATGGTGGACAAGCTGACTCCCTGTAACATAGAATGGGTAGTGTCCCTTCTGGAGTACTATTGTCAGCTGAACCGCGTTTAATTAATATTGCGTGTTGATATAATTGGAATTATATAACCTACCCCAGCTGAATTGCGTTTAATTAGCATTGTGTGTTGATATGATTGAAGCTATACAATTTTTCCTCGCGCTTCTGGAATGAACATGAAAGAGGAATCAATAGTGCGCGATAGCTCTTTCCGTCTGATGGCAAATGGAACCTAAAATAACGATTTACGGGTATATTTTTCGATTGTCGAGCAAAAAGTCGTATAATATATTTGTCTTAGAGGATTGGGATCAGCTTCGAAATGAATATCACGTCGTCTTCAACCATAATAGAACACTCGAAATATGTGAACAGTAAAGTACTTTCGTGACGAGTCCTGAAAAAAACTAGCTAAAAAGTTAATAAAGCCAAGACACTGGGAACAAATGGGCGCTGTATCACCAACGCAGTCGATGCGCCCGTAAGCCCAAATAACCAACCAACACTGGAAACAAAATATCTTACCTACCATTCAGTTTGAATGCATTCACACAAAGTGAAATGTTCCCGACCTACGAAGTTGTGCTCTAAAATAACGAGTTACTTTCAAATCAGAATTAAATGCCTGTAAGTTTAACCTATTTGTTTTTGTGGCCGTTCGCCTGCTCTTTGTTTATTTTGTGTTGCAACTATACTATGCGGCCCGCAAATTTAAACGATGGCGAGCTGTTCCCATCACAATGCAGTACAACTCCCCGGTTCAACCCTCATCTTAAAAAGAACGGATGTGCATGATGTGCATTACGCACAATATTTTTCATATTCAGTTCATGCTATGAAATCTCGTATTTTAGTGACTTTCGCGAAGAACGACTTAGCATTCTTAATCGCTTTTTCTCACCATAGCACGCATCTTCAATGTTAGAGCCCGTTTGAAGTTCTTAGGACAGGACGCGAAGCCATATATCGCCATGCAACTCTATGAGACTAATGGGGCGATTGTCGGTGTTTGAGTGGTACATATATGGTGCCCGACTACATTTCCCTTTGGGCTCATGGTATGAATAGCGATGGCTATTTGCCGTTAAAATTTGCACATTTATGAAGTATTGCTCAGGGCTGACCTCATAATACATCACGGTCTTCACAGTGGAATGGCAGAGTGTCATGGTTGCCTTGGCCTGCGGAACAGTCTTCGCAGCAGAGTGGGAGTGTCATAGTTGCCTTGGCCTGCGGAACAGTCTTCGCAGCGGAGTGGGAGTGTCATGGTTGCCTTGGCCTGCGGAACAGTCTTCGCATCGGAGTGGGAGTGTGATGGTTGTCTTGAACTGTGTGACAGTCTTTACAGTGGGGTGGGATAGTGACATGGTCATCAGTGCCATGTTGTCTTGGCCTGAGGTCTTCCTATCTATCACAACTGGACAAATTATGATGTTAACACGGCAACAAGTGTAACAGTAAAGGCTGGAATTGTCGACTGGGGATATTTATGGTGCTGAGGAGTACCGAGGCTGAGGATCTGCCACGGTGCATCTGGGGGTAGGCAGCTGCTGCCGGACAATGTGGTGCTCGTACACGTGTTGTAATCGCCTTCATTGGAGTACGGTGCGGAATTACGTTGGCGGCGATGACCGGGCAGACGTAGGTCGTGAACTGGAATATCGGTACCTTGACATCACTGTAGTACAGGGCTAGTAGCATGTAAGTATGCACAAACACACAGCAGACGGCAGGCAGACATTATCACGAGGGTTTGCGGTCTAAAATAATGGTGAAGTGGTACGATACCGCCATCTCCAACACAATTTGATATATGAACTAATCTAAATTCGCATGAGTTCGGCGGTAACAATTGTGTGTGTATGGTGCAGCCCACTGTCCATGCCTCCCTTTCTAGTTCCTCATCGTTTCTCGCCACAGCGGTACCGCACTTTGCGTTTATGCCAGCTGGCTGTTTGTCGGCGTCGATTCGCCGTTCTTAGTGTGCACTGCGGTGTGCGCTGTTGCGTGGGCTGGCCGGTCGGTTGTCGGTGTCCGCTGCCCCGTCGGCCGACGTCCGTGGCGCGCTGTCGACTCGTGCGGCACGGCCGCAGGCACAGTCTCCCCCCCCCCCACGCACGAGGCGTGGTCGGCGCCCTCGTGGACGCGCGCGCGGCACCGGCGCATCATGGGACCGGCGGCGGCCGTCTGTCACACCGGCCGCGCTGGGCGTGGCAGGGCTGACGGGCTGGTTGGCTGGCTGGCTGGCTGACTGGCTAGTTGACTGACTAGCTGACTGGCTGACTGACTGGTTGACTCGCTGGCTGGCTGTCTGGCTGACTGACTAGCTGGACTGACTAGTTGACTGACTGGCTGGCTGGTTGGTTGACTGGCTGGTTTGCTGACTGGCTGGTTTGCTGACTGGTTGGTTGGCTGACTGGCTGGCTGGCTGACTGGCTGGTTGGCTGACTGAGGCTGACTGGCTGGCTGACTAGCTGACCGGATGGACGGCCGGCAGCGGCGGCGCCGACTGGCGGGCGTCACACGTGGATGGTGGTGCCCGGCTGGTGGTGTCGCCGCTGCCGCTCGTCTCAGATCTTGAAGCTGGCGGCCGAGTGGACGGACAGCTGGTCATGGTGCGAGCGGCTGCTGCCGGCGCCCTCGTCCCTGTCGACCAGGTGGGCGGGTCACGGGCGTGCATCACCCACTGCACTGCGACACAGCCACACACTGGCGCTGTACACTGGGCGCTGTGTCGCAGCTGACCGCAGAACTGTGGCGGAAACAGTACCAGGGAAACGGGAGTGTGCCGCGTCTAACGGAGCCGGTGCCCTTTCGGTTAGATGCGCCCGAATATTCCCAGTGTCACGGACTCAAATGTGATCTTGCGCTGGTGCTTGTTGACCTTTGTAGAATGACCGTAGCGAGCCGGCCGAATCGTCGTAGGCGAATTCTGCACGACGTCTGTGGGTTGCACGGCACGTAACACACATATAGCGATGGATCGATAGCTGCGGTGATCAAGATGATAACGGCTCACGTCTGCATCTTAACACATGGCTGGGGCACAGCGGCATGTACCTGCGTCCTAGCTGCGTTCGCTTGTATCATTGCGACATGCCTATGTCCTTGTGGCACACGCCTGTGCCTTTGCGACACGCCTGTATTCCAATGGCACGCCTGTCTCCTCGTGGCACGTCTGTGTCCTAGCGACACGTCTGTGTCCTAGTGACACGCCCGTGCTCTAGTGACGCGCCTGTATTTTAGTGACGCGCCTGTGTCCTCGTGGCACGTCTGTGTCCTAGCGACACGTCTGTGTCCTAGTGACACGCCCGTGCTCTAGTGACGCGCGTGTATTTTAGTGACGCGCCTGTGTCCTCGTGACACGCCTCTGCCCTAGTGACACGACACGATGTGCCCTTGTGTCATTACGACACGAATGTGCCCTAGTGGCACGCCTGTGTTTTGGTGACAAGCATGTGTCATAGCGGCACACGCTTATGTCTTAGAGGCACACGGCTGTGTCATAGCGGCACATGATTGTGTCATAACGGCACACGTTTGTGTCATAGCGACACACGCCTGTGTCCAAGTTGTTGATCGGTCGTTGATCGTATCGGATGTGGTGGTTGATCGGCCGGACTGCCGGTGACCTACAGCCGGCGTATCCGGCCGCTTCCCGGCCGTTCGACTAGTTATGAGCGGACGAGGAGAACCCGCACAATTCTGGCTGGGGACTGGACTGCTGATCTGAACACGGTGGGTTCACCACCACCCGGAACGGAACAGTGAGCCGGCCTTGTCTGGCTGGCCACGTGGGCACACCAGTGAGTCAGACATCTCCCGCTGACCACGTGTGTACACCGGTGAGTCGGGACACGTCCGGTTGACTACGTGGGTACGCCAGCGAGCTTCAGGCTGCAGCCGATATCCGAGTCTGCCGCCGGTGCCGCCGCACTGGTGTGGACAGTCGGCCGAGTTCTGGCTCCAGCCGACAGCGGATCATCGATCGACTGTGTCGGTCGGCCGGCCGCTCGGGCGGTGTGTACCGCCGAGCGTTCGACTGTAGCGCCACACTGTCCACGCTGTCCGGACTGTCCGGACTGTCCGCGCTGTCCGCACTGTCCGCGCTGTCCGGACCGACCGGCAACGGCCGCGTGGCGGGCCGAAACGGCGACATGATGAGCCCGACTGGGCTGTCGGTCACTCGCGCCGCCATACAGCGGCGGTTACGTGTTGGCTCACACAAATGAAAGACCATCGCAGAAGATGAGCGGTCGAAAATGCGGGTTATGGTCCGGGCGGGCTGCGTGCACCGCTGACCGACGCTGATGACGCCTGGCGTGACGAGGCATGACCTGTTGTGGCGACTTCGGTGCAGCTGTTGCCTGATGTGCCTGACTGGATTTGTACGGCTGGCACCGAGATTGCTATCTGATATTCTGCCCGTACGGTTGATATGCCGTGGCGGTGACACCGGCTAGTGGACACTGATATGGGTCAGTCGACCAGACGTGCAGCTAGTGGTAGAGTGAGATGCTTGTGACTTGGCTGCAAATTGTTGACGCGAATGCTTGCTGCTTCTGTCATGGACGGAGAACAGATGAGCGATCTGGTATCGAAGCAGGAAGTCGGCTGGAACAACAGTAGCAACTTGCATACATACTGGCCACTAAATATTCTTCTTATTCGTGGACCAACATCGACGGCTTCCACTTTCGTGCCCGCTTCAGCCAACCACACCAAAATCCACTACGTCGGGTAGAGCGTCAGTCAAAGAACTGGCTGCAGTATGGATCGGGGCAGTCTCTGAGCCATATGTCTGGGCTGTCCGACAACTTCGCTGACGTATCATCCAACAGTCAACTGGATATGGGCTCCAACGAAGAAACCTTGCCACCGTCGCCTCCCGAGAGCTTGATAAACCGTTAGAAGACTGCAGTACAAACTGTCGTGGAACAACTCCCGAGCGCTACGACAAGTCATGCAATATCCAGCCATTTTCTTCGCTGCAACATAACGTCTCTCCCATTTTGTTAGCGAAGTGGCCAGTTTTGACAATGGTTCTGAGGTGCAGCTGCTCTGTCTGTAAACCTGGTCAGCATATCTGCAAGTATACAGCTTTGGAGATGAGGCCGGTCAGCTGATGACTGTATCGCCGGTTACCGCCCGCCACGTGACGTCACCAGACGGTGACGCCACGTGGCGGTCAGCTGGTGACTGTGCCGCCGGTCACCGCCCGTCACGTGACGTCACCAGACGGTGACGTCACGTGGCGGTCAGCTGGTGACTGTGCCGCCGGTCACCGCCCGCCACGTGACGTCACCAGACGGTGACGTCACGAAGCCTATAACGGCTGGCTCCAAACACGCCGCAGGCGGCGGGGATTATCGTTCATGTCAGATCCGTGCAGCTGTGTGACGCCTGTGTGGGCTCACAGCAGCGCCGGTCGTGTGACGATGATGCGCACCGAGCCGGCGTCGGTGGTCGGGTGGCGTGGCTGGTTACCCATGCCACAAGTGGCTCCCATCGCCCTCCCGGTGTAGAGGTGGCGGCGCCGTGGACCGGGACCGTGACTGCACCCGTGCACGTGCTGCGATCTGCTCATTGTCCGTGTGTGTGTAGGCGATATGCAGCTGTAGTAATGTTGCGTTTAGTCCCGACGTTTGTTTGTCTTGGCCGGAATATCTCCTGTCAAGCGCGGCATGGTGCAAGATTACCATTGGTCAAAACCCTGTCAGTGTATGCTATGGTGTTGCTTTCGTCTGGCTATAGAAAGTCGTGGATGGTCTTGTAGTTTGTACGAACACTGGGGAAAATCCTTCGAAAAAACGTTATTTGCTTGAAAAAAGCGACTATCTTTGTTCTTAACATGTAGTTTGAACGGGTACAACAAATATCCATGCTGCTGCGCTGACGTTTTAAAAGTATCAGTGAATAGTTTTATCGACACGAAGCTGTCCGTACGCCTCTTGCTGCCTTTATAAACGGAACCATTTTTGTCCTGCACAAAACCATGCATGTTAAAGCAACTTGTTGAAATAGATTGTGATGGCTGGGGCCCGAAGTCGTTGGGTGATGCTCCTGTTCTCAGTTGTGTCACTGAGTATATGTGTGTGTGTGGGGGGGGGGGCTTGTAAAAGTGCACTGGTCAGTCAGCCACAGCAGTTTGGTTTCGGACCCGTGATAATTCCTTGCTGTCCGTATGGGGGTGGGGGGGTGGGGGGTGGGGGCACCCACCGACGAACCGACTGCGGATGAATGTACCGGTCCAGCCACATCGGCAGTGTTTTCCTCCCGCCTGGCCATTATCAGAGGCGCGGCCGATCCGTGTTGGCCCCGGCAATGCCCGCCGGCCAGCGGGCGCTTTATGTCGACGAACAATCGGTGCGCGGCTTAGTGGACCGGACCACACCGACCGACTGGCATACAGAGCAGCATTGCGCCGGTCGCCTCGACCGCCATTAACCTCATTCGGGCGCAGCACTTGTCGGCCCGGCGGTGTGCGGAGGCTTGCTGATCCACCGTCCTTGGGCGTGGCGCGCGGCTATAAACAGGCCGGTATATCGCCTCGCCTGCGGGCATTCTCGACTGAAGGAAAACACCACTTAATGGCTGCATCGCCGGCGTGGCGGTGGTTGCTTGCGCGGAGGTGGGTGGGTGGCTGGACTGGGGCGGCACGGCGGGCCCTCCGTCGCGCGCGTGGCAGCACGAACGCACCGCCCACGCTCCGTCAGCCGTGTCCACCGTCCGCCCACTAGGGGCTGGCACGTCGGTCGGACGTGAGACAATCCCTGCGGCATTCCACGGCGGCTGGCGCTGATCACCGGTCAGCGCCGGTCGATGACGGACCCGGCGCTGAGGGCGGCGCCGAGGCACGCAGCGCAGAGGTCTGGTCTTTTTTTAACCGCACTTACGGTGCGGTGGCTGGCGGTGAAAATTGAGCGCGAAGGACGACAAGTGGACCTGAATGGTGCGTGGGCTGGAACACTGCACGAGCCGTCTCAGCTGCGGCACGCGATGAGCCGGCGATGGTTGTGGTCAAGTCGGCGGCGGTGCCGGCGTCTCCGCCACCCAATAGAATGGTTCGGCGGGGCTGGAGGTGCACTCTTGTGCACTCTTGCTGTCGCTCACCCGCCGCCTCGGCGTGTACACCAGAGATCCGCCGGGCCACGCCATACCAGCTGCAGAATTATGTAAGTGAAATGGCCGGTCGTCCGTGTGGCCGTAACTTGGCGGCTGGGCGTAATGGTGACCACTCCTCCGCCGGCCGCCAGTGGTCACAGCCAGGGCCGTCGGCTCGTGCAGCTTCGCCTCGTGTGGCCGACCGGCTCGTCAGCGCCTCTTGACGCCGCACTGCACCACGCCACCAACAAATTACCTTAGCATATTACACACATCTGTCTGTCCAACTGCAGTGGGTTGCAGTGGCCGCCCGGTCGGTGGCCTCCCCAGATCCGAGGCGGCGCAGTGTGCGTTGCGGGACGAGGAGCCGCGGTGCTCGTTTGTTGTGGAGTCGGCGGGCCGATGCCTGACTGGTCCCGTTTCAACAGCTGAGAAAATCTGTGTGATTATTATGCTGATTTTCTGGGGAGTCGTTTGCGTGACGGCTGGCGGTCTGTTGCTATATCCCCAAGCCTGTAGACCATAAGTTAAGTAGTTGAGATGCAGAATTTCAGGCTCTAGGGTAGAAGCTGAGTAAAATGTCGAGAGCGAATTGCACGCTTCATGCATAATATTATGGTCGTGTTTTAAGATAGAATAACACGACCAAACCTAAAATGCTTCCAGGCCAGGGCGAAGCCAATGTGAGCTTACTACCATATATATGCGTCAAAGCGCATCTGAACGACCGGTCCCGGCTCGACCTTCAAACTTCGTACATTTGTTTTGCGTGGCATCGTCTCGAGCCTTAATTCCTGCATGCTCTCCTAGTATTGTCATATTTATTTTTTAGCACCTTTCAACAAAACATTGTATTGGAAGTGTGAAACGCCCGTTTTATGGGGTCCAAAAACAGGTTGTATGGCGCATCAGCTGCAGCTGGTCAAGCCATGACCGACTAAGCGGCGGCCAGCCAGCTGCCGATCACGCGGCTTTCCTGTGCCATGCCAGCTGCTTGTCCTGAGGAAGCGCGGCCGAGTGTCGGCGTGGGCCCGGCAAAGGCATCCACGCTGAACGTTTGATTACCATATAAGCTGTGCGGGATGGTTGTGGTACAAATATGTATTATATATTAGATTATGAGGACCAAACACAGCATGGTATCTACGTGAGTTCGGCACCGAGCGATTTTGAAATGCGTGCACCATATTCGGCATATGAGCCAGATATCAGCATAATGCAGCCAATTTCGACTGAATAGGATTGTCGTTGTTTTTTCTCCAATGCACATGTACCGAAAGTGGAGCCTGAATTTACGCAATACGGTTCATCTGCCGCTATGGCCCCGCACAGGGTTGCATTTATGTTTTGGAATCCCGAATTTGGAGATCAAAATTGGTGGGTATTCCAAGTAGGAGAGGAATAATTTGTGTCGCTATTACTGCCATGAAAAGCTAATTTATGCACTTTGCAGTCAGCTTTGGCCATGTTTAGAAAACAATAATGCGACTAGTCATCTATAAACAACCAAATTCATCCTCTGGCAAAAAGGGAATAGATGATTTGCCAGAAAGGTTGGTATTCTCGACGGCAAACGTCTGGGACAAAACCCTTTTCCAACCCCGGGCACCCGTCCCAAATTTGAATTCACTGCCAAAACGTCAAAATGGTGTCTCCTTCTGAAACGCCTGCACTTGCACGAAGACTAGACTCAGTAAGGTTTCACGGATTGCCAAGAGAACGCATTTGCTGCCGTCTGCATGTTCACTGTTGCGGCATGGTGCCCGATCTAGTGCCTGTAGCAGGGGAGCCCCTAGCCCGCCTTTTATGCTCGCTCGTCCAGATTTGACGCCTTGTGACGCTTCATGACGCCTTGTGTTGGGGCGTCGGTAGCTCCGTGGTTCAGCTGAGCGTCTGGCAAGCCGTGCGGGATTCGGTTCCACGCGGCGACTGTTCTTCCTCTCAGCTTGAGAGGCGGACAACGTCTTATACCGGTAATAATGAAAAACGACATATTAAATGTCTGCAGTTTTCCGGTACTGGATCCGCTCTTAGGTCGTGCCAGGGGGCTACCGGCCGTAAACAGTCAGTTTATCTATCATGAAACCTATCGAACGATTATCTTCTTAAATATTAGCGGTTAACAGACGGCACAACTCTTCCAGTGTTGTAGTCGCTAAATTCGGGTGTGCACTAGAATGTACACGTTGTGTGGGTAATTGGTGTAATTAATTACAATAGATCATCTAGGAACTTGCGTGTGGAGGTCTGAGTGAAGCGTAGTGAGCCTCTGGAGGGAAAAATATGTTTGTAAGTTCGTGAGTCCGCGTGTGTCAAGTTTTGAACTTCAATGAATGCATGACATCTGGACGGTTTGTTTGCGTTCTTGCGAACTAAGCGGACTGTATTTGACATCTCGAGGGTCGAAATCCACCCTCCGCAGGAATACGGTCTTGTATGAACGCGCATGGCGATGGATAATCAGTTGAATGTCACCCGTTATCAAAATTGACAAATGAGCGTACTTAACACGTGCTGAGTAGTCGAGATTCCGAATTGATTTGTGAAATCAGCTGCCGCCAACCGAACGTATCAGTTGAAAGACACCACATCACAAAGTGGCAGCAACATTCAATAAAACAATCCAGCTACACGTCTGGGGAAGATTATGTATGGCAGTCGGGTGTCTCCGGGAAAATCCTCGCATCAAGCGCTCACAAAAATGTTTCAGGTGACGGCCGTGACAGGCGTGCATTTGAAAGATAGCCATATGTGGGTCGGGTACGATTGTTATGCAGCGAACCGGCAGGCCATCACACCTAGACGTCGCCGGGAATGTTATCGATAACGGCCCTGTCCGTGGAAATGACTCGCGCATTGTGAAAGTTGCGTGGCGGCGGAGGTTTGCCACATCCGGAGCACCGACGGGCACATACTCACGCCAGGAAGGAGCGGCTGAGCGACGGGTACGATAGAAACGTCTCTTCCTGCACGCTGTCGCGGCGCGAGGGCGGCGCGTCCGACCGTCTGTTGCGTGCCGACGGCCGCCTCTCCTCGCCTCCGCCGCCTCCGCCTCCACCGCCTCCGCCGCCGCCTCCGCCTCCGCCTCCGCCGCCACTCAAGTGGCAGCAGATGACGTCGAGTGCAGCTCGCCGCAGCCCCTTGTGCAACGCCAGGAACAGTGCCGGGTTGACAAACGAGTGGACGAACGCGATGTGCAGCGTCACCTCGTGCGGCAGGTTGGCCCGCCGGTCTGTCGGCAAAAAGGACAACCCTACGCATCGTCACCAGTGGGCACGGGGCGTCACCAGTGATCACAGGGCGCGGCACAGGGCGTCACCAGTGATCACAGGGCGCGGCGCAGGGCGTCACCAGTGGGCACGGGGCGTCACCAGTGATCACAGGGCGCGGCACGGGGCGTCACCAGTGGGCACGGGGCGTCACCAGTGATCACAGGGCGCGGCACGGGGCGTCACCAGTGATCACAGGGCGCGGCACAGGGCGTCACCAGTGGGCACGGGGCGTCACCAGTGATCACAGGGCGCGGCACAGGGCGTCACCAGTGATCACAGGGCGCGGCACAGGGCGTCACCAGTGATCACAGGGCGCGGCACGGGGCGTCACCAGTGATCACAGGGCGCGGCACAGGGCGTCACCAGTGATCACAGGGCGCGGCACAGGGCGTCACCAGTGATCACAGGGCGCGGCACAGGGCGTCACCAGTGGCCATAGGGCGTCACCAGCGGATGCAGGGCGTGGTACAGGGCGTGTTACCAGTGGGTGCCACGCAACCCCGACCGCCTCCCGACACGCCACGAGGAGCGGCTAGCCGGCGTGTCGTGACGCTGGCCAGTCGTCCAGTCGGTCCCGATTCCCGTCACGTCGGCACATGTACGGCGGAACTAGCACGTGTGGCCGTCCTGCCGGCGTGTCTGTGGCACTGGTACGCCCGGACCCGGCGACAGTGTGCAGTTACAAATTACGACGGGGCCCTATCAGTCACGCTCGGGTTCGCCCAGGCAACGTATTGCAAATACGCCGTCACATAATCTACCGGACACATGTGCGATTAGTGCTGCAACGCGGGGCAATAGCCTGGATCTCAGTAGTTGTGTGTGACGAACCGGCATGAGCTGTCATGACAAGGACACCAGCATGCACCCAGACAGACATACGTAAATACGCACGTGCGTGTATGTGTGCGTGCGTTCACGTGAATTTGGACACAAAGTATGTCCAAATTCTCGATTTCAGGCGTCAATACCGTGATGTAAAACAATTTCGTATTGATACAGCCTACATGTCTTAAGGAAAAGGTCATCAAAATCGGAACTTTACCATATTTCTTGGGAACGGTTAAGCTGAATGCGGTTCTATTTCCATTGCTTATCACAATCTCTCAAGGGAGAAATTATTTTATTAACATCGTGACGCCGAACTGCGCGAATTTAGACAGCCTGTATACACGCACACACACACAGCGCTCTCACGAACGCAAGCACTCACGTGGTCTCAAAGGCACAAACCTAAAGCCAGTTGCAAAGCATCGCCACAGAAAACTGCTGCCGAACACATGGACGTCTAGGCTTAGATACGATGAAATAATGAGGCGTGGCATCTACGTTCCAGTTAGGTATGGATTGCATGGCACACATCCATCCCAATTCTTCACATTGCTCCATTGGAGACTTACGCCAGGGAATGAGCGCAAGCTGACCTGAAGCTGGTAAGGCACTCCGCTGTTATATGCATGCATTATTTGGACCGCGGGGCCTGTGACTGGCGTAGTTTGGTGACATGAACATTATATTGCGACCTTCTCCGTGTTGTGGGCCGCCCACGCCATGAGAGCCATCTGTGCGCCGGGCGGCGGCCGTGTTGTGTGTCGACTCTGCCTAACGACGCCACCCTGATGACCTGATCACTGGCCGGGCCTCTCCGCCCGGCCAGGGGTGGCCGGGCGGCGGCCGTGTTGTATCGGCTGTGCCTAACGACGCCGCTTTGATGACCTGATCACTGACCGGGCCTCTCCGCACGGCCGGGGGTGGCCGTGTTGTGTCGGCTCTGTCTTTCGGCGCCGCCCTGATGACCTGATCACTGACCGGGCCTCTCCGCACGGCCGGGGTGGCCGTGTTGTGTCGGCTCTGTCTTTCGGCGCCGCCCTGATGACCTGATCATTGACCGGGCCTCTCCGCACGGCCGGGGGTGGCCGTGTTGTGTCGGCTCTGTCTTTCGGCGCCGCCCTGATGACCTGATCACTGACTGGGCCTCTCCGCACGGCCGGGGGTGGCCGTGTTGTGTCGGCTCTGCCTAACGACTCCGCCCTGATGACCTGATCGCTAGCCGCGCCGGGCCGGGCCGCTCGGCTGGGCACGGCCGGCCGGCGGCGATGCATGCCGCCGGAAACGGCCGACTGTTACACCGCCGGCAACCTCCGGAAGTGGCTGCTTCCGGCTACGGCGCGCCGCCGTCGCGACACGGCCGGCCGGCCCCTGCTCTCACCAGAAACGGCTGGAAAACTTCGCCAGCCGCCGCCGGCGCGGAAGCGCCCGTCGGCTGGGGACTGGCGCCGCCAGTCGCGCGCAGGCGAGTGGCGCGCGACTCGTCGGACGAAACCCACGACTTTTCAATACCGTCGGACGATTGAATTAATTTGTTGGTGGCTCTGAGTTACAGGAGACGCACTGGGAAGTAATGCGACTCCTTTGAGGTCGTGGCGGGTCGGATTGAGGGTCCACCACATTCATACGCCCACAGATGTCAACTGCACGTCCGTTTCGTACTGGGATGAAATGAGATCGGAGTGAAAATTGTTAGGTAGTTTCTAATTAACCCCTTTTCAAGGTGAATAATTATTACTGCTCCGTTGAATCGTCATTCGTTTCGGGAGCGAAATAACGAAAATGTTAACCGCAATATTACACATAAATGTTTCTTGCGAGACTTGCCAACTCACCGAAATGGTAGTTAACTGTGTTGTGACTGAATGCCTTGTCCTGGGAGGAAGTTCCTTGTTGAATCTAATCAGCTAACTGATCAGTGTGTCTCAGCTCTGTGGTGCTACGGTCAACCTCTGGATCCGTACGGTGTATCGCACCACTGTGCGGTGTCGCGTCGCACCATGCTCCTCCTTGTGTCACCGGCACGTCGCTCCACTGCTCCGCCAGTATGTTGCCTCACTGCTCGGTCAGTGTGTCGCACCACTCGCGCCCAGATCTGGTCAGCGTGTCGCACCACTCACGTCCAGATCTGGTCAGTGTATCGGACCACTCACCTGCAAGTCTGGTCGGTGTGTCGTTTTACTCACCCCCGGGTCTAGCTAGCGTGACGAGAAAGAGCGGCCCCCAGAACACCAAGTATGCTATGACGATCACCGCAAACATCTTGACACGTTGCACGCCCTCGCGCTCCATCCTCTGGATGTGGGTGCTGACACGTCGTGGATCCCTGCGTGATACAGAGAGCGGTGGTGACGCCCTCGCGCTCCATCCTCTGGATGTGGGTGCTGACACGTCGTGAATCCCTGTGTGATACAGAGAGCGGTGGTGACGCCCTCGCGCTCCATCCTCTGGATGTGGGTGCTGACACGTCGTGGATCCCTGCGTGATACAGAGAGCGGTGGTGACGCCCTCGCGCTCCATCCTCTGGATGTGGGTGCTGACACGTCGTGGATCCCTGCGTGATACAGAGAGCGGTGGTGACGCCCTCGCGCTCCATCCTCTGGATGTGGGTGCTGACACGTCGTGGATCCCTGCGTGATACAGAGAGCGGTGGTGACGCCCTCGCGCTCCATCCTCTGGATGTGGGTGCTGACACGTCGTGGATCCCTGCGTGATACAGAGAGCGGTGATGACGCCCTCGCGCTCCATCCTCTGGATGTGGGTGCTGACACGTCGTGGATCCCTGCGTGATACAGAGAGCGGTGATGACGTCCTCGCGCTCCATCCTCTGGATGTGGGTGCCGACACCTCGGGGAATCCTGCGTGACACAGAGAGCGATGGTGCAGTGGTGACACCCCCACGCTAGCAACTACAGGTGACGCTTGTCAAGCAAATGTCCTAAGTCTGCTATAATATAGGCAATGTGGATTGAGAGTGCGCAGCGACCTGCTGAGATTGGGGCATTAACACGCGCCCTGGAGGGCCTCGGAAAATTCCGTGCACTGGAGGGGGGGGGGGCGTATTCCGCCCCCTAAGATCTCGTCTCCTACTACGGCTAGAGCAACGAAATTCCCAGGGTGGATGGGCACGATGGTGAACTCTATTGTGAGCAAATGTAAAGTATGGAAACGCTTAGGCACACAATGACAAACAGTAGATTTCGGGATGTGTAGGGAGTAACATGCAAAGTGACATCAATCGCATGCCAGTCATTTGCATTTTTGACAACATTCCAGTTGACCAAGTTTGGTTCTATTGGCATGCCACGAACTTGACCTGACTTGACCTCGGCGACCTAACATGACTTTTAAGTTACATAGCATAACAAAATGTATAAAAAGTCCCTAGTGTTGTCAAGAACAGTTCCCTTTTGTAGTCACACTATCTGGAATTGTATCATGAGATGTGGATGTTTCACTGTCTATACTAGTGAGCATGTGCATAAGTTCTGGGGTCACAAATACAGCATTTTAAGCACGAAAAGAGACTGCCTAAGCACGCACGTACCAGCAGAATGGTAAGTGTGGTGTGAAGGGATGCCAACTCAATATTCGGTAAGTGGTATGTTCTGCCTATTTCTACGAGGAATGCACCACTGCCCTATCGCACCTTGCATGCTCTGCTTTCCTATTGAGTGTGTGCTTTTCAATCGTCAAAACGCTACGGCTGTCCGAACCCGTGATGCGCAATACGTGTAGTTCATGTCGTGTCCTGCGTGGCATGCGCTGCCGTATTTGAGCCGATACTGCTGACCACCGCCTCACGAAGTCTGCCTCCTCACCTCGTGCACAATTCACGCCACATTAGAACTATTGGCGCCGCGCGAGCCCGCTCGCTGATGCGCCCTAAACGCAAAACAACGACTTGGGAACTCTGATAAAGCGCTGGCGGCAGCGCCCCGTTAATTATTCGCACGGCCGTGGCAGCTGCCTTTTAGGTGTGAATTCGGTGGGTGGCCGCCGGTCCTGAGGTAGCGGTTGGCTCTGCGAGACTGGGCTTTTGTGGACGCCTTACTTCCTGTCGACTGAGGAGCTGCCAGCAGCGGAAGAGAGCCGCCTTCCGCCCGGATGGTGTTTCCGGGTCATATGTTCGTGCCGTCACGAGAGGTTCCGTTAGCGGTCATTGTTGTCGGACGTGCTGGTCTTCTCCTCGTCGGTGGCGGTGGTAGGCAACAAGTATTGCCGCATGCATTCCCGAATAAATGGATATCTGCCGCTAATGTCTGAAGTCCGTTTTTGAAAACAGACAATTGCCCCATCAACGCTGACGATGTCGCTAGAAAATGCAAATAAAGTGTTTGTGAGATAGCCTCAGGGGTACGTTTGTGTATGAGTATGTGTTGGAGGTGGGGAGGCATGTGGCGTGTGAGTATGTTTTGGTCGCGTCTGCGCATGGGTCGGGGAGACCAGTGCCGCGTCGGTCGGCTGCCGGCGGTATCGGGTCCGACTGGCGCGCCGTCGTCAGCCCGCGCGATGGTCACGCGCCGGGCCGCGACACCACCTCTGCTCAGGCGGACTCGGCTTGTGCGGCGATGGGTGACCGCCACGACGCGGCCGTCATGCGATGGGCTCACCGTGCCATCGTGGTGCGCATCAGGACGCGATCACCATCAGCACCCTATTGCCACCAGCACTCTATTGTCACCAGCGGTCGGCCGCAGATCGGTACAGCAGCGCTCTGTTCCTGTCGGTGCTAGTTAACATAGGCCCGCCTGTCCTAAGTACTCATGTAGGATAGCGCCCAACTGCCTTAGCTCATCGTGACGTAGATCAGTGCGTGATACATGTGTTTACTATAGGATAGGTGGGTGCCAATGAACGGACTGTTGGCGAAATATCTCGGGATGGGGTTGTCACCCAGCGCTGTGTAGCGCCGACACACTGACCTGTTGTCGCTGTCCGGCCGACACACTGACCTGTTGTCGCAGTCCGGCGCCGACACACTGACCTGTTTTCGCTGTCCGGCGCCGACACACTGACCTGTTGTCGCTGTCCGGCGCCGACACACTGATCATGGTGGTCACCAGACTCGCGATGCGCACCGCCTGCACGTTGCTCTTGCCCAGATCTCGGTACAGCTTGTGCAGGTGGAAGATGGTGAGCATGACGCACAGCACGTTGATCATGATCCAGAGCACATTGAGCACATAATGTCTGAGCGGGCCGGCCACCAGCGGGCAGCTGGGCGCGTGGTGCTCCTCCTCAATGTTGGCCGCCAGCGCCCCCGACAGGAAGGTCGGCCCCAGGTTGATGGTGATGCTGGCGAACCATATCATGAAGCTGCCGAACAGCACGCACTGCGGCGACTCCATCAGCAGCGGAATGTGCTCGTCCTCGTCGTCGTCGTCGGGCTGCAGTGGCGCGTCGTTCAGCACGGTGGTGAGCAGGTTGATGGTGCTGGCTGTGACGAGGAGCAGGAAAGCGGTCTCCACCATGCTGCACTTGCCGACCGGCTGGCAGTTGAGGATGCTGACGCCGAGCGGCATCAGCAGTGTGGCGCGCACCATGTCCACCAGCGCCTGGTGAAACAGCAGACCCAGCGACCACCTGCCAGCACGGGGAGCACACTGACCACCAGCGCCTGGTGAAACAGCAGACCCAGCGACCACCTGCCGGCACCGGGAGCACACTGACCACCAGCGCCTGGTGAAACAGCAGAGCCAGCGACCACCTGCCAGCACGGGGAGCACACTGTCCACCAGCGCCTGGTGAAACAGCAGACCCAGCGACCACCTGCCAGCACGGGGAGCACACTGACCACCAGCGCCTGGTGAAACAGCAGAGCCAGCGACCACCTGCCAGCACGGGGAGCACACTGTCCACCAGCGCCTGGTGAAACAGCAGACCCAGCGACCACCTGCCGGCACCGGGAGCACACTGACCACCAGCGCCTGGTGAAACAGCAGAGCCAGCGACCACCTGCCGGCACCGGGAGCACACTGACCACCAGCGCCTGGTGAAACAGCAGACCCAGCGACCACCTGCCAGCACGGGGAGCACACTGTCCACCAGCGCCTGGTGAAACAGCAGACCCAGCGGCCACCTGCCAGCACGGGGAGCACACTGACCACCAGCGCCTGGTGAAACAGCAGACCCAGCGACCACCTGCCAGCACGCGGAGCACACTGACCACCAGCGCCTGGAGAAACAGCAGACCCAGCGACCACCTGCCAGCACGGGGAGCACACTGACCACCAGCGCCTGGTGAAACAGCAGACCCAGCGACCATCTGCCAGCACGGGGAGCACACTGTCCACCAGCGCCTGGTGAAACAGCAGACCCAGCGACCACCTGCCAGCACGGGGAGCACACTGACCACCAGCGCCTAGAGAAACAGCAGACCCAGCGACCACCTGCCAGCACGGGAAGCACACTGACCACCAGCGCCTGGTGAAACAGCAGACCCAGCGACCACCTGCCAGCACGGGGAGCACACTGTCCACCAGCGCCTGGTGAAACAGCAGACCCAGCGATCACCTGCCAGCACGGGAAGCACACTGACCACCAGCGCCTGGTGAAACAGCAGACCCAGCGATCACCTGCCAGCACGGGAAGCACACTGTCCACCAGCGCCTGGTGAAACAGCAGACCCAGCGACCACCTGCCAGCACGGGGAGCACACTGTCCACCAGCGCCTGGTGAAACAGCATACCCAGCGACCACCTGCCAGCACGGGGAGCACACTGTCCACCAGCGCCTGGTGAAACAGCAGACCCAGCGATCACCTGCCAGCACGCGGAGCACACTGACCACCTGTCGGAACCAGGAACACCCTGACCTCATGTCAACACGGGAACACACTGCCGTCAAGTCTACACCAGGAACCCCCTGACCTCACGTCGACACGGGAACACTGGCCTCACGTCAGTACGAAGAACACGCTGACATTCCGTCAGCACTGGGACTGACCTTCAATCAACACGGTAAGCACACTGACCTCCGTTCTACATGGGAACACGCTGCCGTCCAGTTTACATGGAATCGCATTGCCCTCCAGGGAATGCGATTCCATGTAAACTGGACACACTGACGTTTCGTCAATATGATGTACCCGTTGACCTCCCGTCAGCACTGGTTTGGTTATTTGGGTTTTAGGGCACAACGAATGCGTTGCTCGTACGGGGTCGTTAGCACTGGGAACACACATTCCGTCAGCACGGGAAGCGCACTGACATCACTTCTACACGGAGAACACTCTAACCCATTGTCAACACGGGGAAGACACTGACCCAGTTTACACGAAATACATTTTGACCTACGGGGCAGGGAGGAATCCATCTTCTGCCAGAGATACTTGTTATTTTGCATTCGTGCACCTTTAGTTTGGTACAGTGTTCTGGCGCGATGCGACGGATAGTTTTTGATAAGCAGAAGCCCCATATTTATGATAGCATCTGAGGGGCAGTGTCGGCAAGAAATTCAGATCTACAATACGACAAACCAAGATGAAGAATGCCGTTTTCTGCGGATGTGTTGCCAAATCACAGAACATTGCTTGGCTCCAATCCGACTTCCGAGGGCAGACGTTATTTATAACATTCGGAATATGCGTGTGTGCGTGTCGGAAGTTTTAGAGAGCCCGGCCTGCGGCGCGGCGAGCCGCGAGGTATTGCTGCCGCGTGTTTCGACACTTTACGTACGTCGCCACCGGCGTGCCGAGCGGAGTCTGTTGGCGAATCTAAATGACGGCGTTATGCAAAGCGCTGACTTGTGGGAGGGTCGGGGGTGAGGCTATGCCGACGGCAGTGTCGATCGCGTCGGTCACACTGCGTCGGCAGACGAGGGGCCTATCGGTGTTCCGGCAGCCATACCATGGCCTGTCCAATCTGTCCTCATTTTGTCTCGGCGTGACGTGAGTTTACGACCGGGCACACTGGCGCAGCCGCCGCCAGATTGAATGCATACGTTCTGGGGATGAATGTGTGTCGGGTCGGGACCGTATCTGCCCGACAGACGATTGTCCGCGGCCGTTGACCGTCTGGCCCGGTGGAGGCGGGCGGATACAGCGGGCGTCCGACGCTGTGGTCGACCTCCACCTCGGACGACTGGAGCCGACTGAGACCTCGTGGCCACCGAGCTGACTCGCGTGTCGCCCCATCGGAGTCGCGGCGTCTCAGCGCACGTGGCGCGGCGTTCACGGCAGTGGCTCAGGGTTTCTCGTCGTGGCGGCAATCCCTGAACAGTGCCAGCGAGGCCGAGTTGGTGCTGAACTGGGCTCAACTGTGCCGGCTGGTTCAATTGGACATAGCGCGCTCCATCAAGTGGGACCTTGTCGGGCACCGGCGGTCCCGCGGCGCCGTTTGCAGCTGCCGACGGGCCGACATTATGCAGTCTCGTCGAGATCGGAGCTGGGTGGAAGGCTTGTGACACACCTTCCGCCAAGGTGTGGAAGGTGTGTCGAAACACGCCTTATTGAAGCCGTGTTTCGAAACCCATGATTCGGTTTTGAAGCCGACGTAGCCAGTGCTCTGCATGTTCTTGTGACCTGTGTGATGCTCAAACATCGGCTCTCAGCTGTCCTTTTGCGTAGCCTTTCGACTGGACTCGCATAGATCTGCCCAGTTATAGCGACCTTCGAGTGGGCTGCGCGGCTGGGGCGACCGACCGGCTGACTGTCGAGACGGCACGCTGCGGTGTGTAACGTGACTAAGCCCCCAAACAACCTGCGGGGCGCCGGTAGCTTAGTCTTTAAGCCTGGCGTCTGGCGCTCCAGGGGTACGGGGTTCCATTCGCTGTGGTGTCCGACCTTCCTGCCAAGGCGATAGGCCGGCGACGCCATATGGTCTCGGCTGTTGAATGCGTCGTAAAGCCACAACCACCACCATAAGACAGCCTGTATTCCTGGGCCGACGTTTGGCATCCTTACACTACTGGACTAAGTTTCATACAGTGCGCGTGACAGGACTGAGCGTGAGGCGACACGCGTGACGAGCCTATTATGCAGGTGGCATGGACGACTGGACTAACACTCGAGCAGCCTGTATGACATTTCGGCAGCTGGCGAACTGGCCAACCTTGGGGCAGCACGTGTCAGTTAACACAGTGTCGGTGATGCGCGACGGAGCCGTGACGTGCCGACGCGCTCGAGCCACTCACCTCCTGAGGTAGCGCTTGCTGAGGATGAGAAACATGAGCACCAGGTTGGCGCCGACGCCCAGACTGCCCAGCGTGAAGATGATGACCGCCTCCGTGTGACCGCCCGGGTGGCAGGTGAAGGGCGGCGTGGCATTGATGTGCGACTCGTTGCTGCGCTCCAGGCCGCTGAGGCCGATGGGGTGGTGGCTCATGGTGCCGCCGACTGTCGGCACCGGCACGGTACGGACGTCACGGCAAGGTTGTCGCGGCACATGGACGGCACAACGGCCGGCACACGTCACAGCACGATCCACACGGCAAACAGACGTCACAGCACGGTCCACATAGCACACGCCACAGCACGATCCACACGGCACACGTCACAGCACGGTCCACACGGTCCACATGGCACACGTCACAGCACGGTCTATACGGCACACAGACGTCACAACACGGTCCACACGGCACGTAACACGCCACAGCATTGTCCGTGCAGCACACACGCGTCACAGCGACAGGTGCACACGTCACATTACGGTCCGCACGACACATACGCGTCGCAGTACAATCAGCAAGAAATAGCAAAATTAAAAAACTTCCCAACCAGTGATCGAACGCTGTGTTTGCATGAAGTAGCGACATGAAGTTGGATGAAGTTAAAGCAACAACTGTGTAGGCTGTCGCTTGAGGTAGCTCGCGAATTGCCGCAACAATTTGCAGGGCTTCAAATGAGTTGGGGCGCTTGCTGATCGGCTGTGGCGTACCCTGAGTAGGATGCAACGGGAACGTTAGCAGAACGATGACCGTCGAGTCATCTGTTGAGACCTCTGCTTCCCCGAGTGGAGCGTCTACAACGCGCGTCGAAGAGCGGAGGTGCTAATTAGAGCTGTTGTTTTGCTCGTCGTGGGCAGTGAGCTGTGTGTGTGTACGGTAAGCGACTCGCTTTAGACGAACTTGTATCCGGCGCCAGCTCTGAGGTTTCTCGTCTCATGGTGTTAGCTTATCCTCTCATAAATGTAATATTACTTGTCGACATCTTATCCGAACGGCCGGAAGCACGCATGGACAAACAAGATGTCGTCTGATTTCCACAGTTAACCAAATTTCTTTGGTTTATGGGTTTCTCTGACTCATTGTGGCTGCTCATAGCGGGGAGTTGGGTAGTGCAATTTAAAACCTTTCAGCAAGCCGCAGCCATCTTGCGTTGCTTCTGATTCGATTCGGCCCAAACAGATGCCAGCCGAGTGGATGTCTGTTAATTGGGCGCTGACGATTTGCTGAGATTGCCGATGGTGAGAACACGTGCCTAGCAGCCAGCTCGGCTGGAACCGCCAACACGGCGGCCATCCGTGATTCCATTGGGAGCTAACAACCGGGCCTGCTTTCACACTACCGCATTCGACCCCGTTTGGCTGTCGTTTCTGGTGCTATGAATGTAAATGTTCGGTTTATTTATGCATATAGTTGCTGACGATGTGGAATGTCGTTTGACCAAGAGTGCTGGTGCTGCGGCGGCACAAGTCTGCGGCCGTGGTCCACGACAGTGCTGGTGTGGCGGTGGCACACCTCTCCCGCGTGGTCCACGAGAGTGCTGGTGTGGCGGCGGCACACCTCTCCCGCGTGGTCCACGAGAGTGCTGGTGTGGCGGTGGCACACCTCTCCCGCGTGGTCCACAAGAGCGCTGGTGTGGCGGTGGCACACCTCTCCCGCGTGGTCCACAAGAGCGCTGGTGTGACGGTGGCACACCTCTCCCGCGTGGTCCACAAGAGCGCTGGTGTGGCGGTGGCACACCTCTCCCGCGTGGTCCACAAGAGCGCTGGTGTGGCGGTGGCACACCTCTCCCACCGTGGTCCACGAGAGCGCTGGTGTGGCGGTGGCACACCTCTCCCGCGTGGTCCACAAGAGCGCTGGTGTGGCGGTGGCACACCTCTCCCGCGTGGTCCACGAGAGCGCTGGTGTGGTGGCGGCACACCTCTCCCGCGTGGTCCACGAGAGTGCTGGTGTGGCGGTGGCACACCTCTCCCACCGTGGTCCACGAGAGTGCTGGTGTGGCGGCGGCACACCTCTCCCACCGTGGTCCACGAGAGTGCTGGTGTGGCGGCGGCACACCTCTCCCACCGTGGTCCACAAGAGCGCTGGTGTGGCGGCGGCACACCTCTCCCACCGTGGTCCACGAGAGTGCTGGTGTGGCGGCGGCACACCTCTCCCGCCGTGGTCCACGAGAGTGCTGGTGTGGCGGTGGCACACCTCTCCCGCGTGGTCCACAAGAGCGCTGGTGTGGCGGCGGCACACCTCTCCCGCGTGGTCCACAAGAGCGCTGGTGTGGCGGTGGCACACCTCTCCCGCGTGGTCCACAAGAGCGCTGGCGTGGCGGTGGCACACCTTTCCCACCGTGGTCCACAAGAGCGCTGGTGTGGCGGCGGCACACCTCTCCCACCGTGGTCCACGAGAGTGCTGGTGTGGCGGTGGCACACCTCTCCCGCGTGGTCCACAACAGCGCTGGTGTGGCGGCGGCACACCTCTCCCGCGTGGTCCACAAGAGCGCTGGTGTGGCGGTGGCACACCTCTCCTGCGTGGTCCACAAGAGCGCTGGCGTGGCGGTGGCACACCTCTCCCACCGTGGTCCACAAGAGCGCTGGTGTGGCGGTGGCACACCTCTCCCACCGTGGTCCACGAGAGTGCTGGTGTGGCGGTGGCACACCTCTCCCGCGTGGTCCACAAGAGCGCTGGTGTGGCGGCGGCACACCTCTCCCGCGTGGTCCACGAGAGCGCTGGTGTGGCGGCGGCACACCTCTCCCACCGTGGTCCACGAGAGTGCTGGTGTGGCGGTGGCACACCTCTCCCGCGTGGTCCACGAGAGCGCTGGTGTAGTGGCGGATGGTCACGGAGTGCTGGTGTGGCGGTGGCACACCTCTCCCGCGTGGTCCACGAGAGTGCTGGTGTGGCGGTGGCACACCTCCCGCGTGTCACGGGTGGCCGCGTGGTCCACGAGAGTGCTGGGGTGGTGTGGCGGTGGCACACCTCTCCCGCGTGGTCCACGAGAGCGCTGGTGTGGCGGTGGCACACCTCTCCCGCGTGGTCCACGAGAGTGCTGGTGTGGCGGTGCACACCTCCCCCCCGTGGTCCACAAGAGCGCTGGTGTGGCGGTGGCACACCTCTCCCGCGTGGTCCACGAGAGTGCTGGTGTGGCGGCGGCACACCTCTCCCACCGTGGTCCACGAGAGTGCTGGTGTGGCGGTGGCACACCTCTCCCGCGTGGTCCACGATAGTGCTGGTGTGGCGGTGGCACACCTCTCCCGCGTGGTCCACGATAGTGCTGGTGTGGCGGTGGCACACCTCTCCCACCGTGGTCCACAAGAGCGCTGGTGTGGCGGCGGCACACCTCTCCCGCCGTTGTCCACGAGAGTGCTGGTGTGGCGGTGGCACAACTGAGCCGCTGCGGTCCACCGACGGTGGCTCGGCTCGCGCCGCATCCCATCAGCTGATGTCTCCCTGAAGGGTCATCACGGCGGCAGGGCGGCGCGCGTGTAATGGCCGCAGGCCGGCCGACGCCCGATCGCCGGACCGCTCAGAGGCGCCGCCGACGCGCGTGACGCGTCACGCCCGTGGCGGGTCACTCGCGTCGCCACGGCCGGTGCCGACGTGGCGCGGGGCGGCTCCCCGCTGCCGGTCGGCACAGACGCTGTGTCGGAGCTCGGCTGGGCGCGGACAGGCCGAGCGTCGTCATCGGGCTGGATAGTGGCCGTGACGCTGCATCCCTGTGCATGCATGCGCATCGAGCCGCGTGTTTAACCGGGCGAGCCGCCCTCAGCGGGGTGTCGGCGCGCTGCGGGTCATTTGCACACTGTTCTGAAGTTTCAGCTGGCCGGGCCGAGTGAGCTCTGAGAGTCGTCGGGACGTGCGAGGCGCGAGCTCGGTCAGGCGAAAGTGTGCCGGACGGTAGCGTTGTCGGGTATGCGGTCGGTCGTCGCGACTGCCTACTCTCAAATCGTATCACTATTGCACAGCTGAAGTTCACAACTGCGGCTGGGTCCACGTGCGTTGTAATTGACGTGCAGATAAATGTTGTGTTTGTGTTTAATCTCGTGAAGCTCCAGGCGGAGTTTTTAGATGTGCTGGGCTTCAGATGAATTCCGATTTGAAGCCTCCAAATTATGTTTGTGTATGACCTTCTTAAGCTAGCTTAAGTCGTCTGGGAATGGCTAGTTAATTTGTTGCGATGCGTGATGGTCAGCGAGGTCGGGCAGAGGCACGATATTACTTGGCGTGACATGCATTATTTTATGTGTCACCTCCGCCATTGGAACCTAGATCATTGTTAGGCTGAACTCCTTTCGCTACTATTTATCGCTGTCGTTATTTCCCTTTCCACTGTTGGCAGCAGTGGGTGCCACATCCCAACTCACTGTCCTGCCATCTCCTTACGGGGCCCCCAGCTCTTTGTGGGCTCCCAGCTCCTTGTGGGCTCCCATATTTTTGTTTAAATTCAGGTGCCATATGTTACATGGCATCACATATTCAAAAACATTTTTACCAGTGAGGACGGTGGCGTATAAAATATTCACGAACTGAATAATTTGTTAATCGGCGAATTTGCCCCTCCCCATCCGAACGTGTAAACATGTGAATCACTGGAAAGGGAGCGAACATTTAACCGGACGGCGAGGTCCTCGTGAGCTCCACCGAAAGGTTTGACTGAAGCTGGTGCGGCTTCAGTCCTTGATATTTAGATGATATTGCGAGGTGATGATGTGATGCGACGAACTGTGGTTAGGCCTTGGCATTTACCTGACTTTGGTTTTGTCTCGACGTTAAAAGATTGCCTGAGGCCCCATGTGTGTCACATACGTGAACGGCGACGTCGGCAGTAGCCGCTGCTGGGTGATGCATGTCGCTCAAAATCAATACCACAGTCAATTCAACACCTTCAGCGGACACGTATGCTATTGAGCTAAATAATATACTGCCAGTGCAGTTCTTGATAAAATGACGCGGTTGACGTCGAGGTATTGAGAGCGCTGTCCCCTTAGTTTTTTTTGGTCAAGGCCCCGTGCCAAGGCACCCCACCCCGTTCGTCCGCCCATTTGTGATGAGGCGTTTCGTGGGTTGGCGGAATGAAGGTGCAGGTTCACAGACTCGCTGGCGGCGGCCTGGCGTGCGCGGTACCACTTTGGCATCACTTGCAGCCATTGCTTGGCGTAATTTGTTGGCGCGCGTCGGTCTGTCGTACTGGTTACGGTCAGCGGTGCACTCTGTGCGAGCACGTCAGCGCAGCCCGCCGTGCTCTGTTGACAGTGTGGCCCGCTTACGGCACGGGGCACGTCAGCACGGCCACCTCAGCCTGCTCGCAATGTCGCAGTTCGGGCGTATCCAGGCACTACCCGATCCATGGTCAGCCTTTCTTGGTGATGCACGTCATGCACATTCCCCGCCGCTAGGGACGGACGCTGTGCAGTCGCAGACACTGATGTACGGTTTCCTCCACCAGGGGGCAGTATGGAGCGTGATTGGGGGGGGGGCATGGCGTGTGCCACGGGTCGAACGGGGATGCTGAAGAGCCGATCCCGGCGGCACACAGCTACTGGCGGATCCTTTGTGATGCACATCTTGTCGGCGGTTATTATGTTATACTAGTCGCTGGCCGGAATGAGATGACCGGCCGACGACGCGTCCTGTCCTCCGGAGACTCGGGTCGGTATGCGTCGCGCCGCCCTCTACAGCGGCCAAATCATCGCTACAAACCCATTAGTCGCCGACACGTCTGGCGAATTGTATGTTGATGACGTCCGTTATTGTCTGTCTGTCTGTCTGTCTGTGCCTGCCTGTCTGCCTGCTTGCCTGCCTCTCTGTCTGTCTGTCTGTCTGTCTGTCTGTCTGTCTGTCTGTCTGTCTGTCTGTCTGTCTGTCTGTCTGTCTGTCTGTCTGTCTGTCTGTCTGTCTGTCTGTCTGTCTCTGTCTGTCTCTCTGTCTGTCTGTCTGTCTGTCTGTCTGTCTGTCTGTCTGTCTGTCTGTCTGTCTGTCTGTCTGTCTGTCTGTCTGTCTGTCTGTCTGTCTGTCTGTCTGTCTGTCTGTCTGTCTGTCTGTCTCGCTGTCTGTCTGTCTGTCTGTCTGTCTGTCTGTCTGTCTGTCTGTCTGTCTGTCTGTCTGTCTGTCTGTCTGTCTGTCTGTCTGTCTGTCTGTCTGTCTGTCTGTCTGTCTGTCTGTCTGTCTGTCTGTCTGTCTGTCTGTCTGTCTGTCTGTCTGTCTGTCTGTCTGTCTGTCTGTCTGTCTGTCTGTCTGTCTGTCTGTCTGTCTGTCTCTCTGTCTGTCTGTCTGTCTGTCTGTCTGTCTGTCTGTCTGTCTGTCTGTCTGTCTGGCTCTGTCTGCCTGCCTGCCTGCCTGCCTGCCTGCCTGCCTGCCTGCCTGCCTGCCTGCCTGCCTGCCTGCCTGCCTGCCTGCCTGCCTGCCTGCCTGCCTGCCTGCCATGGTCTGCGCCGGACCGCTCGGCCTGCTGGCCGGCCAGGTCGGTCGGCGGCCGCCGAGTGTTGACGGAATAATATATTGCGTCCGAGCAAGGTGCTTGATCTCGGCCGAGAGGTGATCGGCGACAGCCAGGCTGATGCGGCGCTGGCCATAGCTTGCTCAGCTTGAAGGTTCGCACAGGAGAGAGGCGGACCGGACGCGTCGGTGTCCCCTCCCCACCCCCTCGGCGGGGCTGAGGGTCGGAGTGGAGGATGGTCCGGTCGGATGCGCTGCGGAGCGTGGGCCGGCCAGTCGCAGTCGATTGAGAGTGGGAGCGCTGCCCTGGGCGGCTGTCGGCGACTGTCGACAGCCGGGGCGGCGGCGTCGAGCCAACTGTGTTAGCCTCACGTGACGGACGGGTCGTGACGCGGCGCCGGCCGACCGGACGGTAACGTCACATCAGCTGTGTAGACAGTAGGCGGCCTCACGCGTGCGCTAGCGGGAAGTAATCTTCATGATATCCCAATGGCGAACTTAGGACATATTAATTGCGGCGATCCGAAAACTTTTGTACCAGAGATTGAACCAATTTGATGCATCAATAAGCAGACAGCGTATATTGAGTCAACTAATACAAGTTTTTTTGGACTAGTAGCAGCTTGTTTATGCACAAACCCAGCAAATGTATGCCTACATCCGCGCCTGGGACGTCATCTTGTCGGAAATCTGGAAGTCGGACCGAGCGAGCCTGACTTCTGAAGTAAACTCGATGACAACAGCTGTTCGCCGAATTCAGCGGTGTTCAAATGCAAATTTTTCTGAGCAGTTTACCGCTCTGATGAATATCGCCTGCCAGCTTCAACTGCGATAAGTGATTGGCCCTTTATGATAGCTATGACGAATCATAATCAGCATTTAAGAAAATGACGTCATCATTTGTGCTCCGATCGCACCATTTACGGATTCGCGTCTGAACTGCTCGAACCCCTAAGTCATTCTAGCGAGGCTGTGTCCCCAACTGGTGGTGTGGACGAGACTAGTGCCACTTTATTGTCTGCGATGTCGCTGTGCCATTGTAGTTTCGTCAAAACCTGAACTGTTCAGTAATTTATTAGGCGGATTTGGACGTTTCCAGACGTATTACGGCCGGGCCCAACTGGGATTGATCTGATGTGGATTTGCTGAGCTGACGCTTTTGAGCCTGCGATGCGTGGCCAGCGGCCACTATCAGTGGCCGCCCAATCCGCTTAGCCGACCACTGGAACTGGAACGTCAGATCCAGACAAGCCCTGTCCAATGTTTCCGAGGATTCGTATATGCGCATTGCGCTTGGTTGATCCGAAATGTTTCTATTGCGCGATCGTTGTACATGTATTTTAAGGCATCCTGGAAGGGTTGGATATACTGCAAATCTGAATGCAGCGTGACAACTGCTCGTCAACATGCGAATTCATTAGGAAATGCATGAATTGTAAGGGTGGTGTGGTAGCGTACTTGCAGCATTTAAGGCGGTCGGGTCCGGAGCGTTTTGTTGTCAAAATATTCCAGGTATCTGTCTTCCCAATGCGCCGGTAATCCGTCGACCGCAACTTAATTGGCACTTAGGACCATCTTAAATCATGCCAAGCCCTCGAGTGTCCGCGCTTTGCATGTAAAATGTCTGCGGAAATCGATGTGCTGTAGCCAACCTGATACATCAGTGCTATCAACACTCGCTTCGTGTTTAGCATAGCTATCCCCAGGCGCTAGCCAAACCTTGTGAGAGAGATACAATTGTGTCTGCGATTGGCTTTCATGACTATCGCGCACTGCTGACCAAAGAATGCCACCACAAAGCCAGCGCGTTCGGCGCAGGTTTAGACATTTCGCAAGTTTTGCATTGTCCTGATCATCCCTTGTCCCAAGCGACTGTGTCCACAAAATGTTGGACCTAGTTTTATACGTCGAGCTACGTTTCACCGTGCCAAATGCTTGAGGAACAAAGACAGGATATTCTGGAGGCTAGAAAGTCGAGAATTTGTAATAATATGCGCGAAGATGTTTGCCTGCGAATGAGATTGGAAAACTTTGGGTGTTTCATGCGTGCCTGTATATTTTGTGGCGATAACGGTCTTCCGCCGTGCATCAACACACGCTTTTTGGTCGTCTTTTTGTGGCTTGAGGATCAGACTGATGAAATGGATTCAATGCATCTGAGGAAAACCGGGTGCACTCTTGATTGCTTCGTGTTTCACTTTTCTGTGTGATCTATGCGCATTCAATTCGGGCTCTACTGCGACAATTTTAGTTCATTTCCACTGCTTCCTATTCAGGCCTATCCAAGTAAATTACATTCATTTCCCCGCCGGAAGTTGAATGCAACATGTCGGACTATAGTTGCATTGTCACTATGACCGTTGGACTATGACCGTAGACTGTATGCACAGTGTTAGCTTTAACGAATCAGTTGATCTGATGTACGTGCAGCGTGTGTCTGTGTCTGGGGCGGACACTGCCCGGAGCTGGCTTGGCGCTGGCCGCGCTGCCGATTGGCCGGCCGGCCCGGTGACGTAACGGCCGACGGCCGGTGTGATTGGCACCGTGCGGCCGCCTCACCTGTTGTCAGCCGCCCGGCGTGGTGCGGTGTGTCGGCGGCCGGCACATGAGCCGGACGGGCGCGGCGGCGACACGGGCGGCGGTGTCAGCCGACGGCACCGCTGCGTGTCGGCCGGCTGGCGGAGCACCACTGGCCGGCCGGACACCGCCGCCGCCGCCCACCTCGTGCCGCCGACGGCCGCCGACGGCCGCCGACCGGTCTGCGCCGCCACTGCACACATACACACACATACACATACATGCACATACACAGGCGCTCGCGCGCGCGTCAGGCGGCCGCACCGGCGACCGCACCGGCGGCAGCGCGACCGGCGGCAGAGCGCGCCGCCGCAGTCCCGCGGTACAGTGCATCTCCTCAGGCCAACGGTGCAGTACACCGCTGCACGCCCACGGTACAGTACACCGCTGTACCGCTGCTCTGGCCCACGGTACAGTACATCTCCTCAGGCCAACGGTACAGTGCACCACTGCAGGCCTACGGTACAGCACACTGCTGCAGATCCGCGGTACAGTACACCGCTGCAGGCCTACGGTACAGTGCACAACTGCAGGCCTACGGTACAGCACACTGCTGCAGGCCTACGGTACAGTACACCGCTGCAGGCCTACGGTACAGTACACCGCTGCAGGCCAACGGTGCAGTACACCGCTGCACGCCCACGGTACAGTACACCGCTGTACCGCTGCACAGGCCCACGGTACAGTGCACCACATCATGCCTACAGTACAGCATACCGCTGCAGGCCCACGGTACAGTACACCGCTGCAGGCCTACGGTACAGTGCACCACTGCAGGCCCACGGTACAGTACACCGCTGAAGGCCTACGGTGCCGTACTTTGCGGTCTGAAGTTCTCATAATGCATCCCCTCCCTCCTTGCTCAACATTTGTACTTGGTATTTCTTTTGTAACGTTAATACGCCCATACCTAAGCTTAGTGTTGCAGCCATTTTTTTTTGCGGGAGGGGGTCTTCTCCCCCTGTAGCGTCACTTTCTTACTGTTGGAGTTCGGTCTGCCTAGGTGCCTGCGATACTTCTACAGAGTATAATTTTTTAAGAACAACTACGACGGCTGTGGTACCCCGCTGCAGGCTGCAGGTGTATCCCTGTATCCCTACCACCGTCGGCTGCATCTTTGCAGACTGCGTGAGTGTCCCGCCAAGCTCCATTATGCTGCCTTAACCTTGTATGCGTCCGTTGAAACAGATGGCGCTAGAAGACGTCAGTCTAGCGTCCTTGTCGATAAGTGTGCCTTCTTTGCGAGCATTCAACGGATACTTCCACCACTTTCCGCATAGTGCGGCGTTCTTTACCAATTTCACGCTGAATTTCACGCGAAGTTCCACGTGTAATCAGGGAATCGAAAAAGGAGCACCCGTCAAGATGACGACTGTTAGCAGCGGGACGCGAACAAGCATTACTAGCGCTCCATTTGTATAAAAACCAATCATTCACCTTGCATTTTAAGTTCCGGCATCTATCATCAGCTGACGGATGACATCTGCTTTACCACCTGACGAACTACCGTCGCTAAACAGTGCTGAATTCACAGGATGTCCTGTGTTCATGCTAAGTTAAGTTGCGATATCCATGTTTGTTGGTTATTGGTTTTTACTCCACATCGACCGCTGAATCATGTAGCGTTGCTAACCTCTCACGCCCATTGACCGTGGGCGAAGAGTAGCGACAGGTGAGACTCGAACCCACAACCTTTCGATTGTGAGACGGGCAACTTACCCCTAGACTACTCGTCCCCATGCCCATCCATGTTAAGAAGCATGCAAGCGAGGAAATCCTGCAGAGGCGCAACTCGAATGATGTAAGACGATACTATGCTACAAGAGGTAGCATATG
Source organism: Imbricaverruca yamaguchii (assembly GCA_034440575.1). Taxonomy (NCBI): domain Eukaryota; kingdom Metazoa; phylum Arthropoda; class Thecostraca; family Neoverrucidae; genus Imbricaverruca; species Imbricaverruca yamaguchii. Next base: position 1,776,190 of record JAOTOL010001587.1, read on the forward strand.
TGCATAGTATGTAGCTGCCTCTATTTTTATGAGATATTTGAATAGCTGTGCTCATCTGAATGACTTCTGAAAGACCCAGTTTGCGCCTTGGCTATGTGGATTGTCGCCGTTATAGTACGCATCCGTTTGTCGGATGAAATCCGGGGATTCCCTTTTCCACGTACTAGAATTCCAGACGTGAGGAACGCATCCTCAATCCTTTGCTGGCTCAGTTACGAGGGCAATATAGCCGGAGCAGCTGACGCTTCCGAAAATCCCAACTACACTCACACATTTTCTGGCGCATATGTGGAAATAAATACATTTGTGATATTCTGACGCTTCAACATTACGATGTTTGGATATTCGGTCGTGGTACACTGGTACGCCACAATGCTGAAGAGCTAAGAAAACTTGTGCTCTTAACTGTTGAACAGTTACAAAATACAGTGGAATGCGACAGAATGTCAAAGCACAGGAGGTTTAAGTGCAAAACAGCTCCGGAATTAGCATGGGACCCTTTGGATGTTTTGAATATTTGTTGCACCTTGGCTGCGGAATATTTCTCCGTTTGGACATTACGTCATTTGGATATTCTGGCCCTGTGCCTTGACATCGTGCACGAAGAATGCGGTCACAATTATCTTCGCCATTTGCGGCACACTAATGACAAGTGCGGGTCGAATTTGCAGGTGATACGTGAACGGTAGCCGAATGTTTGGTTATTATTATCATAATTTAGTTTGAATGTTTAAAGCTGATATTGATGATATATTTTCCTAGTGATATTCTCTCAACATCATTTTTCACTGCAGCTTTGCCTGCCGTAGTTATAACCAACAGTATTAAAATTTCCCAGCTTAAACGCTTTGTTAATGACAGCATTTGCATACGGTCACCGCACAGCGGGTGCCCTAACATGCATGCGCCGAATTTGACGGTCTTTGACCGTTTGTAAACAAAGCTACGCTACCAGAACGCATGCGGTTCCCGTATTATTTTGGGTTATTTGAAATAACCGCTGCTAACCATTCCTCCATTAACTGGACTTTCGTCGGCAAGGCGTGAGCCTGGCCGACGATGTAAACTCAGTGTAGCGTGCTCAGAGTAGCGTGGCGGTCCATTACCGACAACTCTTCAGCGACCCCATGAGCGTTGGGGCTTCCCCACCTTGCTGACCGGCGGCTGTACCATACGCCCGGCGGAAGTCACGGACGGAGGGCCGTCGGCCTTCCGTCGGCACACAGACATTGGCTCAGCAGGTTAGCCGGCCGTACCGGGTGCTGTGGTGCGGCGGGCGGCAACCGGTCCATTCAACATAACAGCTGCGATCTGACTACTTAATTTGATGCTAATGTTACCGCCAGAAGCTGAGTGCTCTATGACTCGTTAGATAGGGTGGAATATACCACTTACTGAACACTGAATCGACATCATTCCCAGAGTTGTATTGACATATTGCTTCTTAGTATGTGTTTGTGAAGTCTTCATGGGCGCTACATGACCAATGTAGTCGATGCGCCCTAAAGCCCTAATAACTAGCTGAAGTCTTCATGCCTCGATTCTAACAGTATCCCGTTTATAAGCATGCTACTTATGCTCACATATCTGGTCTGGGAGCGTGATGCGGAACATCCCATGGCGCAATTCCAAGTAAATGAATTATCTATGATGTGCTGTGTTATACACTTCTGGTTTATAACAGATATTTGGATAGTTCTTGTTCATGTCGACATCCCCAAATTTGGTGTATCTCAAAATACGTAGCATGCAAACAGCAGACACGTAGCCATATATATTCAACGATCTCAAACCTGCGTTTGAAAACTGGACAAGTTTTTGAAATTGCAATATTTCGATGGCGATACCGACATCCTGCTGTACCCGTGCCGCCATCCATAACCAACAATGGAACGCCATAACTTTAACACTGCGGAAGCTAGCTTCGTCGGAGCTGTTTTTTTGTTTTGCTGTTAATTCGTTCTCTGATGATGCATTGTTTTAGTTTTGTGCTGGGTGCCTTACAGCCAACACCAAGTCGAGCGAAACGAGCGAACACCAGCCAACAGCGAATCGTGTAAAGTTTAAAACAAAAGTGCCGCACCGACTGTTACATGATAATTTCACCACACACAATATGGGGGTTTAAAGGATCTAATATGAAGTTTGAAACTTAACAACTGTTGTAGTTTTCATATCTGAATATAATAGTAGAAATATGGCACTGAACATTGAATGAGGACATGGTCGAGAGTCCCTATTGCTCGATATGTGGCGAAATCAATTCGATCATTTCTTTTCTTGATTGCAACTTCAAGTGTTGCTTGAAAGAATGTGTAAATTATATTTTCTAAATGGTCGCAGATATCTTTGATGAGCTGTTTTTGTCTAAAATTTCGCATGCGAGATATTGTTGAAGTATTCATGGATGTATTCTCCGATTGTTGAATGCATAAGAAGGTGTTGCTGGATGTAATGTTGACACATATCTCAGAATGTACATAATCATCACGTTCTTAAAACTACATTTTGGTTTTCTTTTTCGCATTGAACTTGATCGTTATATGTCATTATATTTTTATATCATTTAAATAAAACTATAGAAGACCGATTGCATGTTCTGTATTTCTCCGAAATACTGGTCAAAATGCTCGACGGTTCTGACCTGTCTTTCTGACCGGCTTTCGCTCCCCACATTTGCGACTTCTACTACAGACCCACGGCACAGTATACCGCTTCAGACCCGAGTTAGGGGCGCGAAATAACCCAGGTACTCAGCATACCCCAATCACCAATCCACCGTCACAGTCACCGCTCTAGACCCACTATATAGTACGTCGTTCCAGACCCTCTATACAATGTATTCCAGCCCCACACTATATTGCATCGCACCAGAACACCGCTTGAGACTCACATGTTCCATCGCTCCAGACTAGATGCCGCTTGCCTTCCCCCTCTACACAAAAAGATGTTTAAAAGCATACCGCGAATGATGCAAAAGAGCAAATTCTAGCCGTACGAGAATCATGCCAAAGGAGGTTCAACTTTGGCACGTGAACAGCACTGTAAAATATGAATGTGTGTCGGGCCGGAAGCTATGATATGACAAGCAAAGCTGAAAACATGAGCATGAGCGCGTACCATTCAAAATTACTTCCGTCAAATGAAGCCTATGTTATAGACGCTTCGCTCAAATTAGTTCACACATTATTTTCCCGATGTATTTTCTTTTCTGCCTTTCATATTAATTGCGTAATAGAGACGCTTCCTCTTCCGGCTTTCATCACACACGTCTGTTTGCGCATCTGAATGTGCTGGAATTGTTAATACCTCGCGGTTGTTATTATACATGATATTCTTTGTTGTCCTCGTGATATCTGGCCTGCCTTTATTTGTTGTATTCTCTTAATCTGTCGGCAGTCTTTTGGATCTGACCCTGGGTACTAGTTGTTGCAGGTCCACTGATAGCATTTATTATGAGACAACAAGAAAAACTGTTCATATGTGGTGGACTCGCGAGTCATGTTAAAGTTGCTCGTAGCGAGTTGGCCAACGTTAAAATTAAAGCATACAGATTCCATTCGCGTGTGTTACCTCTTCCGGGGGCCGACTAACCGACCGACTCCACATAGCTACTTGTTCGTGCGCTCCACATAGCTACTTGTTCCAAGTCGCAAAGCGTGTGGGATGCAGATCTCACAAATAAGCTATGGAAGATTGGACCAACACTGGCTTTCGCGTCATTGCAAGTCTAGTGAAGGGGGGGGGGTGACATTCTTTAGATTGAGAAGCGACCACTACCATGCTATCCTTCTTCACCTGCTATGCAGAGACGGTCTAACTCAATTCCCTCGGTGCGCTTCACTTCTGGTGGCACAATCATGTCTGTGCTCACGTCAGCACCACAGGGGAAACCACCGGAGATAGTTATAGCTGCCGCCAGATCGTTGGAATACCAAAGCGTGCTTGATTATAGATCTTCAATATTTGCATAATCCAAGCTTTGAACTTTCTTTTCGAACTACGACTGGAAGCCGTTTACGCTCTAATATAAAAATCATACTCTATCTCATGATATATGAGCATGAGCATGTCAGATGATCTGAGATAGGTGCACAAGCCACAGTCAGGGTCAATGGGCACTTGCACCTCAATAATGAACTACCCAACTCAATTATCAATGCATGGTTCTTGCTGGGTTTTTTTTTGCGGCTCAACCCAGCTCTCAGCTTCAGGCTTTTCTTTGATCTTGATTGAACTTACATATAAATTTGATTTGCGATTTTTAGCCACACCCGATAAACGGCTTTTTTAAGTTACTAGATCAAGGCAACCATTTCAGTATTCTGTAAGTGGTACCTTGTGAGATAGGAAATTTGAATTTATTTTACTGGATGAAAAAACAACATAGAGAGCACAGAGAACTACAGAGATAGGCAGACAGACACAGGGATACATAGAGACAAACAGAGAGACAGACAGACAGACAGACAAACAGACATACGGACAGACAGATAGACAGACACAGAGAGACAGACGGACAGACAGACAGGAGACCTGGAGACCCCTGTCGTCTGTTGGATGTAAATTAAGCTCCAGCGGAATGTAACAGTAGACATGACTAGCGCAGTATAGGGTGGGGAACAGCGGCGAGCGGAGCCACTTGTACCAGGAGTCGGAGCGCAGACTGAAGGTGCGTCGCGTGCTATCCCTTCTCCGGCTCAAACAATGGCTCTCTATTGTGAAGTTAGTGGATTTGAGCAGTGTATTGGCTGTGTTGTTTACGTCCTCTGCAGTTATAATTATTGCTTTCCGGGTCTTAATCGTGGCGGTCAAGAATCCGAGACCGAGGCGCCGCCTGCCGTGCGGCAAGTCGCCGTGAAGTGTGCGCTGCGAGGTCTGTTGACCGCAGCGCGCCGTCCCAATTCCGTCCGCGCTGTGTGTTGTTTACCAGCTGTGAAGCGCGCCGAATCCGCGCGAAATCAGTCGCCATACCGCCGACAGGCCGTTTTCCTCGTGACGTCTGTGCGCCGCGTCTGTGCTGGCGCCGTCCGGGCGATTCGCCTGTCGTCTGGCGAAGGACAGCGGAGCTGAGCCGGCCGCGGGCGGGCCGCACGTGTCGTCGACTGCTGTAGCGTTGCCGGATGGCCGTACCGGACGTGCTGATCGCCCGCGGAATGACCGGCTCCCACCGGAAGTGGGGCTTGGACGTGCACAGTACAGGGTGCTTATCGATAAGGCGAGGTGGATCGGTTGATAATATGGCTGTACGTTGTACGGCAAATACATTGATTGCGTGGTTTAGAAAGATCCCGGGCCAGGACGGCTCAAACACGTTACGGACTCGTCTCAATGTTGTTATATACGTCGAACATGTTTCAAGAACAAATAATTCAAGGTGTAGTCGCAAGTGAAATATGAGTTTGTAGACCAATACTGATGGACAAATACAAAATACATGTGGTCTCAGGTCACATTTTGTATATTGCCGAACTCAGGACAGGTAGTCCGGTGAAATATAGGTATATAGGATGTAGTATTGGTATATAAGATAAATGTAGGTATATAAGAAATATAGCCAGTCCAAAAAAACTGTTTTAGACGCATCACATTGTATCTAATATATATTTTTGAAAAGCCAGAATATATGTGATGACAAATTATGTCCTCTGAGCGTCTTCCAATTGTCACGTCAATATCTGGTCAGGTATCTAAGATATGGCCTGAAGTGACCTGATAGTACATGCATTGGAGCCGCTCTGATGGCTCAAGTACGGACTATTGCAAAGGCAAATAACTAACCTGGGGTTATTTTGCACACCGATTTCATTTCTGATGTGACTAGTATACACATTTTGTATCACAATTTTAAATTTGGGGAATTTTGGCGAAACATTTATAGAAAATAATGGCTTCAGTTTTTGAAAATGATTCAATAGTGTTCTACTACCCTTTTGGTGAAGCAAGACTGTCTTAACCTTGTTCTGCTGTGGTTAACTTTAATTTTGAATTTGTGACCTCTAATTGCATCATATCTGTTAAATTCAAGCATTTCCCCAAGATTTCCCAATATATGTATGTGACACGATGATTTAATTAAGTCGCCAAAGAGAAGTCATCGTTTCGTGGATTAGAGCTGGTCGCACAAAGGTACCAGGACCAACACTTGGGGATGACCAGTATAGCACATTACAGTAGTACAGCGTGTAGTATCATGATAAGCATAGGGTGCATCCTGCTCGACTAGTAAATTTGAAGCATGGAATCAGTTAACCCAAACATGCTGTCAGGAAAATGGCGCCACGCGGTCTCGCGCGCTGTGCTGCTTAGTGACTCCCAACACGTATCCGCTTGTTCGCATTTTGCGTTTTTCTCCATGACACAACCGTAGTAGGAACAGCGTAGCACAATCCATAGCCAACTATCTCAGCCAACATAACAATCCTTACGTGAAGCGACCTTTGGCACTACAGTGTGGCCGGAGACGCTGCGGCGGGTCGGCAGGCTCGGTGCGTTGGTGGAACGTTCAACTGCAGCTTCAATTCTGACCTTGAACTATAATCGCAACATTGGTTGGTAGGGCCAGCGTTCGCGGAACGAGATCGGCTTAGCATAGGACTTTGATTCAGAAAGCAAACATTTTGAATATATTCGCAATAATAAACCGGTGCAGTGGCATCGGACGTGAATGCTCTAATTTGCAATTCCAAGATCTCGTGCTGACGGGTACACAACACTAGTTTACATACTATTAGCACGCGACATCCAGCGCGAGTGACTGTGAGCTCAGTATGTCATACAGCACGGCAAGTGGTCCTCGGTACGTTTCGTGGTAAGTATTGTTTGTGAAACCCCCTCCCCATACTCCACAAGATGGTGCTGAGAGAGAGCTTAACGAACAAATGACCGTCTGGTCTCCTGGGATGTGGCCTGTCCGAGAACCGGATCCCACCTCCGATTGCGAAACAGATGAACTTAATCACTTCATCAGGCTGGTTTCTGGTCGTACTCGTCGAGCGCTTTCCGATGCCGCCTCTTTTGTTCTCGTGCGACGCTTAGTTAGATTAGAGATTAGAGGGGTTTGTATCACCCCCCCCCCCCCTCTCCCGAGACGGGGTGTGAGGATATGACCGGAAAGACGTGGAGGGTGAAGCTGTCCAACTAGCATTGTTACTGGCGCTGTATAGCCAGGCAGTCGATGCGCCCCTAAACACAAATAGCTAACAGGTTGGGCGTCCTCACAGTTGGGCCCCTAGGCGGTGGGGTGCCTGGAGGAGAGGCAACCGACACATTCGGCATGGCATCCACAAGCAAAAATGTCCTGGCCCTGAATGTAGGAGCCAGATCAATATTTCTTCAGTCCAGCCCCAATGTATTGCTATCTTTGGAGGACAGACGAATTTCCTCGTCTCACTTCGCTCTTTTAGAGGCGTGACCGGTGTGACCGATTTGGGAACGTTGTCGGCTGCAAGAAGTTGAAGGACGTGCCTTAGTGATGGAATTCACTCCGGGAGAGGAGGTGGAGAGATTTGCTCACTCTCTCCACTCGAGTTGTATTGTAAGTAGGTTTCACTTAGCTGTTTTGTTCCATCCCTTCATCAGATTTTATCCATACACCCACTTTCCCCATCATATGCATCGGCTCGGGCTTTTGAATTAGAGCCAATCTCATTTGCAGGAACGCAGTTCCAGAACATCGACATCGTGTAACTACTCTAGGTGATGAAGATTCGAGTCAAATTGGCTTATTGGCTGCTCTGGAATGTCGTGGCTTTCTCTGGCACTCTGGCTGCTCGATAAAAATACGCTGGAAGCAAGCTACGGGGTCAAAACACTTTATTAACAAGCAGAACTTCTCTAATATCTCCTAAAACAAAGGTAGGCTTCCGCTTGCATGCGGGGCGTGGAGCGTGTTAGCGTGTGGGTGACGTCACGGTCGATTCCGGTTTTGGCGTCCCTAGCTGAAACTGATTGTGCCGGTCACCGGTCGATACATCTTTGGTTGCTTTCAATGGCTGATAGTGGCTTCCGTGGCCCTCGTGGCTATTGCTTTTACCACACGTCGACTGTTGTTATGTGGCTTCGCCAGTCGCTGGCGCCGATTATTCACGGGCGACGAGAAGCAACGAGTACGACTCAAACCCAACGTGTCGTTTTGGAGGCGGGCACCTTACCTCTAGACTATTCGTCCCCACACTGCAGTGGCTCGGGTCCTCACTTTGGGTAGTCGCAAGTTGTTTTTCATTATTTTGATATCAGGGTTTAGCTCATGTTCCCCAAATTCATATGTGGTATGTAGATTTAGTCATTGTGTGTTAGTTAGCGCTACGTCGTGCACCTGCAGTAGGCTGACACGGGCGTTAGCGCGAGTCAGGGCGTCGATCGGCACCAAATCGATAACTGCGTTGTACATACAGATGGAAATAGCATAACTGCGTCGTGGAGGCAGTCATAACTGCGTCATGTTCGTAATAAAGTCATAACTGCGTCATGCAGGTGACAATGCCATAGCCGTTTGCACAGTCTCCTAAACATAACAGCACCCAACAGACGGGAAAATAAAAACTCCTTTGTACGTCAGTACTGTGACGATATTAGACAGATGACAATACCATAACAGATTTATGCAGACCGAATTATCATGGCAGTATTACACAGATACCAATACACGCATCATGCTATAACCGTATTAGACACCAGCCATTGTACACGAATGCCATTACCAGTCACACTGGAAGGGTGGGGGCGAAATGCGTCTACTCCTCCGGTTTTTCGTAAATATCTCTCGATGTTACTGGTTAATAGACGCCATTTTGTGTTCCTGCTTCGAAAGCTTCCGTGTGTCGTTTAAAACAAGATCAACGAAAATTGGCTGCTAATTTATCGTGTTAGAGGGCGTCAAATTAAAAAGCATTCCGCAGCGCCACACCACAAAAAATCAGCGCTGATGTGCCTCCCATACAACGACAAAATCGAAGTGTTCTTAGAAATGCTAGCAATTTGTTTTTTTTTTTATTGTTATGCCGTATTGTTTCAAAGCCATATTGGTTCACTTAGGTCAGGTCAGGTCAATTTCATGATAGGTCAATGAAACCACGTTAGGTCAGCTGGAAGTTTGTCGCAAATGGAAACGACTGGCACGTGATTCATGCCATTTCGCACGTTACTCCCTGCACACCATGAAAACTACTGTTTTGTCATTGTGTACCTAAACGTTTCCATATTTCATCCATGTACTTTCTTCGTGAAGCCGATCGCGCCTGCCCACCCGCCCACCCGGTCGGGCGAGCAGCCCGGTTCCTGTAATTGGAGCCTGTAACTGACCTTTATAATGTGCAGATATATAAGTGACCTGAGTTTAAGTATTGCATCTGTCATATTTGTTGTGGCATGAGTCATCTCAAAACACCATTGAAGCCCATTTTGGAGCATTGAAACATAATCGCAGCGATACATTGTATGACAATATCAGGCCAAGTCACACAAAACGAAAAAAAATGTAGCATATTTGCCGTAATTTGACCTTAAAGATTTTTACCTAAGGCAATGCGATTTCCAGCTATATGATCAACATGGTCGATGCGCCCTAAAGCCCAAATGCGATTTCCACACAATAGAGTTCACTTTCGTATCCATCTCCCATGACAATTTCGTAACTTTAGCTTTAACACGTGCCCTGGAGGGGGCGGGGGGCGAAATCCGCCCAGCCCTCCGGTTTTTCATGCATAACTCCAGATTTTACCGGCCGATATACGCCATTGTTTGTATACTTGCTTAGAAATGACAGGCGCGTACTTTAAAACAGGAAAAATTAAAATCAGCAGTACATATTTTCGAGTTAGGGGTCGTAAAAGTAAAGATAATAATTCGCAGCGCCAGAAACCAAAAACCGACGCTGATGCGCTTCCCGTATATTGGCAAAAGGGAAGTGCACTTGGTAACAATAGCGACTTGTTTAATGTATATTGTTGTGCTATATAGTTTCAAAGTCATGTTAGGTCACCGAGGTCAAATCAGGTCAAGTTCATGACAGGTTAATGGAACCAACCTTGGTCAACTAGAATGTTGTCATAAATGCAAATGACTGGCATGCGATTCATGTCACTTCGCATGCTTCACCCTACACATCCTGAAAGCTACTGTTTGTCATTATGTACCTAAGCGTTTCAATACTTTATTAATGTATTTGACTCCTTTGCGAAGCTGATTGCGCCGAGTCGCCTAGCGGAGTAGTCGGGCGGGCGGCCCGGTTCTGGTAACTGAAGCAGGTAATGACCTGATAAAGTGCTGCTATATAGGTTACCTGGGGTCAAATACCAGGTATATCATCTGTATTGCATCTGTATTGCATCATCATCCCGATTACCAGCTGTCTCTCTGCCAAACCACGAATATTTGGAATGCTGTAATAGCGTAGGACAACGTGTGGGATGGACGGTTTTCGTTTTTTTCTGGGTGTGTGAGGTGGGGAAAGGGCAACATTACTTTATTCACATCATCGCCCCACTTCCGTCTACCATGAATTAACAGCCAAGGTACGATATTGCTAGTCAATGTACAGACGTATTTTGGTCATCCCGGTTAGTAATGCGTTGTAAGCGACCAGTGAACTGCTAGTATTTTTTTGTCGTGTTCTGATTCCATACTTTGTTCAATTTGTATTTGATTCGAAGTCGTGCCATGCGATAGCGCACATATATCAAAGGCAGCTACTACGCCTAGTATTCAAAAGCAAATTATCGAAGTTCTCAGCCAGTTGTCCTACAAACTCCTCAACTTTCGACTCAAGTGCACCTTTTAGTGTGCATTGATCCAGATTCCGGGTGGTAAATAGAGTTCGTGAGATATTTAAATTCAGTTTCCTGATTAATAATGATAGGGCGGAACTTGAGCGTTTCTACCGTCGAGAGCACGTGGAGGAAGTCTATATATAGTGGATCAGCCCATCCCATACACTTATTAAATGGATACCGTCTTTCCTGTTACACATTACATGCCTTTTTTACTAATGATTGGATTTCTTCATGCTTCTATTTTTGCTGTCTTGTGTTACAAGGTTTCCGAAAAAATACTTGCCTTTCTTTTGTTTCGTTTCCTGCAAGGAATGTTTTGTGGCAGCGTCTACGGTGGCCCGACATTTCGTTACTCTCCATTGAGCGCCATGAGGGAGTAGTTGCGATCGTCATTCCATTATTCTCCATAGAACGCCAAGAGGAGTCGCAATATACGGTGACCCGACGTTTCGGAATTCTCCATGGAGTGGCAGGAAGAAGTAGTTGCGATGGACACTTCATTGTCATGGAACGCCAATAGTTGCGATCTGCGGCGATCCGATATTTAGTTTTTTTTCCCCCACGGAGTGCCAGGAGGGAACAGTTGCGATCGGCATTTAGTTATTCTTCATTGAGTGCCAGGAGGGAGGGTCTCCATGGAGCGCGAGCAGGGAGGGTCTCCATGGGGCACCAGGAGGGAGGGGCTCCATTGAGTGCCAGGGGAGAGGGTCTCCGTGAAGTGCCAAGAGGGAAGGTCTCCATGGAGTGCCAGGAGAGAGGATCTCCATGGAGCGCCAGCAGGGGGTGTCTCCATGGAGCGCTAAATCTCCCATAGGAGGGAGTAATTGCGAGCGATTCATAGGCTACCCTCCAACAGCAACATGCCGCTTCATCCTGCACATGCAGCGCGACAGCCCTGTAGTCCGTGTTTTGCTGGCGGTCGTGAAGCGCCCCACAATGCAGCGCTATTCTAATTTGCGTTCGAAAGGAAGTATGACGTCATACAGCCAGTTCGGTGATGTCCTTGTGACGTTGCAGACTGCCAGTGGTGCCGGAAAAGAGCGTTCCGCAAGCAAGGAATCAGCCCCGATCTTCGAAGGGCTTACTACGAAATTTACGACGCGACGGGCCGGTAAACAGCGCAGTTGAGGCGGTTGGGGGCGGTCGGACCGTTCCGTAGCGTGCTCACCGCGGGACCAACCTGCCACGGGCTACCTCTGCCTGTAGTGACCGCCACAGGTCACCGGGCGGCTGCAGTGTGTCAGGCCGTGTGGCGCCATCGCCACACTCGGTGTCTCGCTGTCGTCACACTCGGTGTGTTGCTGTCGCCACACTAACTTGGTGTGTCACTGTTGCCACACTTGGCGGGTTACCGTCGTCACACTTGGTGTGTCATTTTCGTCACACTCAGTGTGCCATTGTCACACTCGTTGTGTGCATGTTGTCATACTTGGCGTCACTGCCGTCACACCTGGTGTATCACTGCTGTCACACATGGTGGGTTACCGTCGTCACACCTGGTGTGTCACTTTTGTCACAAGCGGTGTGTCACTCATATCGGTGTATCTGCAGAAAAGCTGTCCAGCTGGGAACGCGCGAGTTTCTGCGGCTGGGTGATAGTCTCGGAGAGCCTCGTCTGGTCGGCGGTAACTTGGTTCAAAAGAACTGCTGCTAACTGCTTCTATTGACTGGGCCTTACAACGACAACGGACTGCGGCCGGGCGCGTGCTCGGCTGCCGAGATAAACTCAATGATTCTGCCCGGAGCGGCGTGTACAGGCCATAGAGGCCCCAGAGTCATTGCGTGTTAAAGGCCCATTCTAGGATGCGGACTAAGGTTGTTAAAAAAGAGTAATTCTACACTTTCGCCAGGCATACTCCAGCAAGGAGGTTTTTCATTATATCAGGTATGGTACTGCATTTCGCGAACCCCCACAGGAAGCTTTTCTACATATCGTCACACTCGTTGTCGTTGTCCGAGTGATGGCGCTGCCTGACATTCAACCACCGGCTATATTGCCGCTACGACCACTGACCCCGTGTATAATCCGCTCCACTCTCTCATGTCCCATTTCTGAGCGCGGTATAGCCAACGCAGTTGATGCGAGCAAAAGCCTTAATCCCTTACGAACTAACCCACGTTTCCGCCCCACACACCCACGTACACGTCCCATCCCGATAATCCCTCCGTTGGTGATAGTAGTGGTGGTGGTGGTGGTGGGGGGGGGGGACAGTGGAGTGGATTATCGCACCGATTTGGAAGAATGGTGCGGTTCGCAGTGAAATCGGGGACTGTTAGCAAATTCCGTACACTTTGCATAGATTTGCATTCGTTTCAGTAGACCTGGATTTAATGCGATTTTAATTCAATGGGCTGTCTTGGTTCAGCATGCCTTTTGTCACGATTGACGTACCATAGGGATTCGTGCCGACTTGTTCAAACATTAGCTGACACGATGAAACCAGCGAAATATCCGCTGAATATTTTGCCTAAGTGCATGATTCGCAAATTTGCATACCAAGTGTTGTATTGCCATGCCAACCTGACTGGTGTTGAATTGATAAGCCTTTGATCTCACTGTAATTTCGGTCGCCCTCTGCGCTGCGCCGTACGGTGACTGTGTCGCGGCATGGTTGTCTCGCCCGGATACCTTTACAGAAGATACAAGTGCCCCTGCGGCCTGAATCACTAAAATCGACCACTATGACTATTTGATGCGTGGTCGCTGTGTTGCCACTCTGTGCCTATGTACGACTAGAAATACACCGATTGCGTTCTGCTCTGACCGAACGAAAAAAAGACAGTGATCAATCCTTCAAATCGATAGATTCGGGAAGCACATTCAGCCCTGCAGCGAATATTCCAACTTGGAGACAAAGGAAGCATTAATTAAAGCTGTCCGCTTACTAAGTTTCGCTTCGTTAAGCAAACTTGATTGAACTAGCTCGGTGTTTACAACCGAAGCTATTCAGTAGATCATCTCAACTCCTGAAACAATCTGGTGGAAAATTGACGACGAAATACAACTGTGTGCTGGAACAAACCAAATATTCCTTGTTATGTAAAGCGGCTGGCTGATTTTGGTAAGTGGGTATGATGTTATTGGATTCGGCGTAGTAGCGTGGATCCTTTTGTAAGTTTTCTGGCAGTTTTTTTCACCCAACCGAATAGTTCCATGGTGTGTGCATTCGATTGATTCACTTCGTTGGTTAGTCCAGGTGATTTGGCGCACCGAATGTTGACTTGTGTGGTTCAGGTGTGTTGATCTAGTAACTGTGACGTAGTGCTCTCCATCATCATAAATCATGTTTATCTATGGCAGGACTGCCCACTCGTAGTTTTTTTTTGTGGATGGCATATGTTACATGCATGGCATGCTCTTGGATGTGCTATGCTATACTCAAATCATCACATTAAAGGACGAACCGTTTGTTGCCAATGTGGGAATGCACCTATGGTGGTACATCACAACTACGCGACAGCACTCGAGGCTATCGTTCACGTCGCTTCTAATTATCAGCCAGCGACGAATTACAACAGCGAACGCCCCATAAGTCGACCGACCGATTTTCCGAAGTTTCTTTTGCACATGAATTCTGCCGATCGTTAGTCATGACCACCTGGCACGTGCTTCTAGATCTCATCCCAGCTGTCGGACCGTCTTCTCACTGCTCTACGGCGCGCATCATTTTTGTTTGTAGCAGAGCTCTTCCCACTAATCCTACTGACTCCTCACTGCTTCAACACACGTCTACAACTATGTTGCAGCGCAGCAGATATCGTCCCAGTTATCCTGCTGACTTGTGACTGTTTCAACAGACGTCTGGAGTTCTGTTGGAGCAGACTTCGTCCCTCTCTCTACTGGGGACGTGGTGCCAGCAACTGTGCTGACATGTGCGAATTCTGCAGCCGCTTTTCCGAGTTGTCGTTATACTCAAGCCGTTCTGGACCCTCCTAGCTCTGGAAATTGCTTAGCTTCCCACTTTCAGCCGCTCCGCTTGTTAGGAACTAACGCCCGTATATAAACGCTGGCGTTATGTGGTCAAATGACTAACACTGATTGTTATTCTATGTCTTTCGACCTCTTGGAGTAAAGTATTTTCATTGTTTTTCTCAACCGGTGCGCCAGTCCGTGATTTCAAAATGGAGTGTGCTGTTGTGTTGACGAATTAGTATGTGTATTTTCTGCTCTTGGTTGGTTGTCTTCGACGATCTTTAACTGTCGGATCTTGTCTGAACTTGGTTATTGCTAAAGCAAATCTATATATTTGAAACTCCACATTTAATTGGTGTTTGGAAATAAGACGGAATTTTTTATAACAGACTTTCCTTGATGGGCGTTTCGCCCATAAATCCGACAGCAATAACGATAATAATAGTTAACACAATTATCATCGCTAATGTTTTCATTATTACCGTCATCTCTGCACAAGTCCATGCTTCACTTAGTGACAGAACGTGCCAATGATAGTGCTATTCATGGCTATTTGTGACGCTTTTGTTGCATGGTATTTTATTGTATTGCACTTTTGTTGCATGATATTTTTTGCATGGTCTGTATGCACGCTTTCTGATGGGTTTAACTACGACTTAGTTGATTTAATAAAATAATACATGATGTCCTAGAGTTAATTTCATAATCGCTCTAGTTGGTTGTTTGACACGTTTCGTATGCTTTTGATGGCATAGTCGAATCGTGGCTTGTATATTCAAAGCGTTTTCAGCCCATTATTGGAACCGAGACGGCCACTGCTGCGCAGTCCGAGCATTCTGGGCATTCAGGCCTGTACTGTAACGGCATCTCTTGCTGTTATGTTTAAAGCCAGCTTTGCCGACGCGTATGCTTCACTCAAAGAAAAGGCCTCATGGGGATGCTTACGCGGCGCCGTCGCCGACTCAGGACCAGTCGTCCGTCACGTGAACACGTCACGCTGCGTGACGCGCGTGACCCGGCGGCCGGTCAGGCGCTGACGATGGAGATGCCGCGGCTCAGGACCAGGGAGCCAGCCGTTGGCCACGTGAACACGTGACGCGCGTGACCCGGCGGCCGGTCAGGCGCTGACGATGGAGATGCCGCGGCTCAGGACCAGGGAGCCAGCCGTTGGCCACGTGAACACGTGACGCGCGTGACCCGGCGGCCGGTCAGGCGCTGACGATGGAGATGCTGCGCTGAGCGTGTGGCGTAGATTGAGCGGAGCAGCCGCATGGCAGAGTGGACCATGACACACACTGCAAGCTATGCTATTTCACGGCAGTTTGGCAGCGCATCTAGGTGCGAGACACGAGCAGTGTTCACCAGAGCAACCGCATGTCAGAAATGGGCAGCCGATATCGTCTGAATCTGATTAGTTTTCAAGTCGCGTATGCCGACATTTAATGCACTGTTTCACCGAAAATCTGGTTCTGCCGAACATGGTGCACATGTCTCAAATTGCAATACATTGTACCGGCATCCGTTGCGCTTACGTATGAGAGGCCTGTGCTCCCGCCGAAATTGAACATATACGTCACGATAGAATACCAAGTGGGCCATACTGTTGTAGGTTTGTCCTCACTACGATCCTCATCCATTGTGTGTTTGCATGGAGCCATATAGACAGCGTCATGATCCCGCTCATTCGCCGCCCTTAATGGAGCCTTACACGCCCGTAAGTAGGATGGTACTGGACATGCAAGGATGCACCAGCTCCATGTTCCCTACTGAGACCGTGATTTTCTCGCTTGGTTTCTGAAGAAAACGCGGCGCAATTTCCAGGCAGCCTTGTATACCTGAATTGAGTTCGGACAAGCAAAAGGAAAGGAATCAACGTCACCAACCAGCAACCCATGTTTTCAGTTCATGAACAGGATGAGCACTCCCGGACAGGATGAGTTCAGTCGAGCCATTTAACGGCGATGCACAAACATTTTGTTATAGTTTGCGGGATTACATAGTTTGCGACAGAGGTTTAGTTTTTTATCTCTGTGTGGTGCTCGAACCCTCACCCTGACCTGGAACCGTTCACCCGAATTTCAACCGTAAATCATCGTATTTTGCGTTGTTCACTATGGTTTTAGTTTTTACGTGGTGCATGTAATGCTCATAAATTTGACGTGGTGCACGTAATTTTAGACGTCTACCATGTCGACATTGTTGCCTAACCCCTTGTTGATGATTTAGGTAGCCAACTAACTCCAAGAACTAGCCCCAACCTAGCCGTAACGCCAACAGTGGTTTCATTATAAACGCCTTTCGTGGATTGCACCAAAGCATCTGAATTGAAAAAAGCATATGTTAGGGGCTGCATGTGGGTCACATCGAAATGATCACGAAAATGCGTGTCAGTCGCATTTCAACGTCTTTCGCAGACGGTGTCGTCTTAATGGTGTCCTTGATCATGATGCATATACTATTCAGGGAAGGGAGGGTAAGCTACCAACTGATGACTTATGGCACCTTCACGGTGCAATGCGACATTGTCATGTGCCCGAGGTATATATTACTAGCGAAATATAGTCGGTGCGTTCCCCTCAACATGTGTGCTGATTTCATATCGGTACCCTGTGTCTGTGTATTTGCCTACAGTCCTGTAAATGCCAGATGGGCGCTAAATGACCTTGTAGTCGGTGCGCCATTAAGCCCAAATAATCAATCAATCAATCCTGTAAATGCCAGGAAGCCTCCCTTTTACAGTTGCGGTCCCGTTAGTGGAACGCAGAAGTGATGTGGGTCACAAGATGTCGGTATGTGCTGGTTGTCATTTAAGTTTTAGTGAAGTTTTGGTGCTTCGTGTCGACCCGTCTCTGTGCCCTTGGGCGATGTCTGGGTTGTATTGTCATTGCCGCTTGAAACCGATTACGCCCAAATTAGAGAAGTTTTTTCCCCTCGCAAGTGCAAAGAAACGTGTCTTTGTCGACGCTACTTGAGCCCATGAAACGCGGTTTGAAGAAATATTGTTGCACTTGAACTCCAATTAACTTTGCAGATGAACTTGTGCCGTGTCGGTTCTTTTTCCGAGTCTTAGTTGTCTAATTCTTCCCAAATTTGTTTGGCAACATTATCAGCAGAAACAAAATCTGAGGTGCAATGCTTTTACTTCAGCAGTGACAGATTAATCAACGTCAGCGGCTCAGCGGCGCGGTTCGACCGTCTACCCTCGTGTTATCCCGTCTCGTCCCGTCTCGTCCCGTCCCGTCCCGTCCCGTCCCGTCCCGTCCCGTCCCGTCCCGTCCCGTCCCGTCCCGTCCCGTCCCGTCCCGTCCCGTCTCGTCCCGTCCCGCCCCGCCCCGTCCCGTCCCGCCCCGTCCCGCCCCACCCCGCCCCGCCCCGTCCCGTCCCGTCCCGTCCCGTCCCGTCCCGTCCCGTCCCGTCCCGTCCCGTCCCGTCCCGTCCCGTCCCGTCCCGTCCCGTCCCGTCCCGTACCGTACCGTACCGTACCGTACCGTACCGTACCGTACCGTACCGTACCGTACCGTACCGTACCGTACCGTACCGTACCGTACCGTACCGTACCGTACCGTACCGTACCGCACCGCACCGCACCGCACCGCACCGCACCGCATCGCACCGCACCGCACCGTACCGTTCTGTTCCGTCGTACCCAACCAGACCAGACTAAACCAGACCAGACCAGGCCCGACTCGACCAGACTCGACCCGACCCGACCAGATGCGATCCGACCCGACCCGTGCCAACCCATCCTGATAAATATTACCGTTACCCGCAAAGCGTGCACCCAGGCGGTCTAGAAGGCAATGCGGTCGTCTGCGGCACGTGACGCCACTCACACGAAGACAGGCACTCCGAGCACGTCAGGCGACCCCGATCACGCGTCACGATACTCCTTCGGGATGAACCTCAAGGCCAGGTGGAATGTCAATGTCGTATGTGTGAGTGGTGGCGGATTAGGCGGGTAATGGCGTGCTCCGAGGACACCGTCAGATGTAGGTCAAATTCGCCAAGCGTCCGTTGCCGATCTGGTCTATCGACACCCTCCTGTACTGGGCTGCTCACTGTCGTGTTTCTCCTCAAACACGTGCGTCTGCTGTTTTGGTTCTGTGGGAAAATATGAAGCTTGAAGCCATTTTGTCGTGAATTGTCAGAGTTGTTGCCTTTCGCTCTTCATTGTTTGTAACGCTGTAACTTCACTGGGAATTTCTCTGTCGCTATTTTCACATTCGTTACCCGCTTTAATTAAAGTCTACGCAGTTCCCAAGAACGTTGGACATTTTGAACTGTTTCAGTCGCCGCCATTTATGGTCAATCTCAGATGTGCGTCAGTCGCGGGTGCCGAGCTTCGGGTGCCTGAAAAAAAAAATATGCTTGATGTTCTCTGTTGCAGCAATGTGGCAAGTATCAAATAAATCACGTACATATAAGCAATGCTGTCTTGTGAACTGATCCTACTCCAGTTTACTGTGCTAATTTTAAAACCGCCTCTCATCTCATCGATAGTTCCCGACCAGCCTACTGTAACCACACCGCATTTTCAGAGCTTTGTTTCGGGTAAAAATGCGTTTTTTTTGTCGGCGTACTTCACTTCATTGTTACATCAGAAGTAATGAGCAAATATCTGTTTTGTTCCCGGAACAATTATTAGCGATAACTAAGAATTAAAGATTTATTTCGCTTTTGTTGGGTTCAGCTGGCGGCAGCACCAACTGCGCTTCAAATACATGTGAGGATATGCTGTGCCGCGGTGCTTTGTCTTGTTTGCCGGTGCAGTATACCAGTGAAGTTCTTAGTTCGCCGGCGCAGTATGCCAGTGCAGATGCCGCCATGGTAAGAGGTTGTGAAACTACCGAAAGGCCGGTCTCAACCGACGGCCTTTTTTACTGGCCTTTGGAATACATACCGACTTTCGACCGGTACTTCGGTACATTAAAAAAGGCAGCTAAAATCGTAATGATGGTACTCCTGCAACTTGTGAAGCCCATTTTCACGTTGGATCCTGATATCTTATCATGTGGGTTCAGCGTTCTGGTGTAATATACTAAATAATTCCAAGACATTTTGGATGCAAATTGTTGAAAATATCAACTTACCAATTGTTTTTTAAGTATAAATAAAATGTCTAAAATGTACCAAATATCTTTCATACAGCCCCCCCCCTCGGCCCGGGGACCTTGGATTGCTTCCAATTTCTGCCGGCTCGGCCGGCCTGGGTCAAGGGGTGGGCGGCGCTGTTAGTGCGGCCGGGGTGGTGAGCCCCTCTCTCCCGGTCGTATGAAGGCGCCGCCTGCCCCGGATAGCTCTTCTGACGCCTGGCGACCTCCCGTCAGCGGGACACAGGCGTCCCCCCGGTAGGGCCCCTATGCGGTGTGGCGCCAGAAGAGTTGAAAACGAACACTACATGGCATCTCCAAACCATAAAACCCCTCCTGGTCCCTCGAGTAGGGGCCAGACTTTTCTCCCACCCACTGCCGGTGGAAGAATGCCTAACCCGGCAAACAGCAGAAATATTCCTACCAGAGCACCACGTATCCTCATTATCCGAGGATTGACGAAAAATCTCGCGGCGTTGCCCCCTTTCCAGAGACGTGATGGGTGTGACAGGCTTGGTAAAATTGTACGTTGTGAAAAGCTGAAGGATGGAGCGTTGGAGGTAGAATTCGCAGTGGTACAGGAAGCGGAGAGAGCGTTGACGAGCGGTGAGTTCGTATACGGTGTGCGCAAAGGTGGGACGGAGATCAATGAAGTCATTCAAATTAAAGTCGAACCACATTAGACCAAAAATACTTCACGAGGAATAATGAATTGTTGCGACCTGAAAGACGTATCGGAGGAAGAAATAGTGGACGGGTTGTCCGGGTTTGGCAAATAGCAGCGAGGAAAATCAAGTCTAGACGAGATGCAGAACTGATTACAAAGAACAACGTTATCTTGACATTCAATTCAACCGACTTGCCTTCTGAGATTCGGGTGGGGTACATCCGTGTTAAGGTACGAGTTTTTCTTCCGAACCCCATGCGTTGTTTTAAATGTCAAAAATACGGGCATACCGAGCAGTATTGTCGGAATCGTTCCGTGTGCAGCTAGTGTGCTTCCCCCGACCACCTCAGCGAACAGTGTACTTCGGAAGTTCCATTCTGTGTGAAGTGCGGCAGGGGACAGAACCCCCACACTTCATTTGACCGCACCTGTCCCAGCTATTCCAAAGAGAAGGAAATCATAGCAATTAAACATACCCAAAAAGTAACATTTCGGGAAGCGAGGCGAGGCCGCTCCCATCCTCGTACGTCATACGCGACAAAAACGAAAGGCACCACATCGACTTCATATCGCGTTCAAACACCCAAAACGGACGAACTCATTACAACACTGAGTGAGCTACTTCGTTCCTTCGGTATACTAGTCACCCCGTCAAGTAGGCAAGCTCAGCCCGAACCTCGTTCCGAGGCGGCGAAGTGTGACGCGTCGCCGACACCAGATCCTGAGGTCACTTTACCGATGCCGGTCGCTGAGCGAGCCCCGGCAATTTTGAGCAGCAATTAAGCAATTAAGAGCAATTTTGCTCTTAATTTTGCTATCCTAGATTGAGGGTGGTAGTGGGTATCAGCTTGTGTTTTATGTACTGTTTGTGCATTCGTAATGTTGTTATTCATGTTTTGCAATGCACGTGTCTTGATTTTCAGTTCAGTCTTATTTCAAGTAATGTTCTGGGAATGAACGGGGTCTTTAAAGATTGTAAATTGCGTATATCACCTGAATTTATCGGGAATAAATGTGGATGTTTTATGTGATAAATGCACGTATTATAAAACTGGTCTTTAGACCGCGCTTCAGTGAATCTTGACCGGTCTGGTCTGGTCACTGGGGCTGGTCAACTGGGACTGGTCACATCAAACCGACGGGCCCGTGTTTAGGTACACAAATGTTGGGTATTTGCCACCTCTAGTAAGAATCTGACGTCAGATGGGCTGAAATATGTTGCACAACCATTTCTGGTACATGCGGCTACACGGGGGTAACAGGGCAAGGTGACTCCATAAAATCCAGAAATTTAACATTTACCATATCGCGTTAACTGGACTGAATCGCACCAAATACCTCGACCCCTTAAATTCAGATGTTCCACCGTCTATGGGCATGACTTACGCTATTGCTATGAGGTATCATGACTATGGTGCGTCATGGAATGAAGATCACGGTATCTACCATGCATTGAACCCATGGGAACATAACTACACTATCGGAATTCGCCTCAGCTCGTTTAGTGTTTTCAGTCGTCCGATGACGTAGCGCGACATGCTCCCTTGCACGACTGAGTGGGTGACCTCGTGACCCGGCTGACCCACCGGTCTGCCCAGAGGACACACCACTTATTGACGAGACGCCAGCCAATTGCCATTCAAATAGCGAACGAGTATGTCTTCGGGGCGCCCGAGCTATGACCGACTACCTGCTGCCAAATCCCTCAACTCCCTGCCCCCGCGCTGGCTGAAACGGTAAACAGAGCGCTGCAGAGGGGGCGAATGGGTTCTCAGCGGTCAGCAGTCCTTTGGCGGCCGTGTTTGCTGCATGTGCGTGCTTTCAATAAATAAATGTCGAGTCTTATCAGTATCATGTAGTTCTTCAGTAGTTCAGATATTACGTGGAGTACTAAGCACGTAGTTCAGCTGCAATTGTACTGCTGCGTAGCTACCGGGCGTCGGCGTTGTTCCTCAGCGTTATTGCACATTCACTCGTTGTGAACACTACTTCGCAAATAAAAACACTAGATCAGCATGTTGGCATGTGGTCAACCTGCCTGCAGTGGCATAGACGATGCTGCGCCACCAATGGCTATGTCACCATCCGCCCCTCCCCCCTCATTGTCCGGAGTATATGTGTCAGGCCGGCCGCCGTAATCAAATACATGGACCGCGTGGGTGCGTTGGCGGCGGATCCGCGCGTAGCTATTGGTGTTGCGTCGGCAGCAGTGGATCCGCGCGCGTCCCGTGGATCTGCGCATGCACGGAGATGTCGGGGCGGCAGCGGCGGATCCGCGCATAGCCGGGGATATTGGGCTGACAGTGTTGGATCCGCGCTCGGCCGGTGGATGGCCTGGCTGTTGCCGGAGTACCGATTGCCATCGATGCTCCGAGGGAGGGTCGCAAAGTGATGCATTGTGGCTGCGGCAGCTGCAGCCTCGCGCCGACGAGTCCGTCTGTCCTCGATGGCTCGCTGAGTATTTGATTGCAGTGTGGAAGCTATTGCCGCCATTTCAAGTCTAAGCGAGTGTCATTTAACACGATATAACTTTGTCAAACTGGAGTGGCCCGTCCTCGTTCGGCCGTAATGCATTTTGCCGGTTTGTGAATCAGTGGACGAGAGGGAGGGAGGGAGGGAGGGAGGGAGGGAGGGAGGGAGGGAGGGAGGAGGGAGGGAGGGAGGGAGGGAGGGAGGGAGGGAGGGGGGGGAGGGAGGGAGGGAGGGAGGGAGGGAGGGAGGGAGGGAGGGAGGGAGGGAGGGAGGGAGGGGAGGGAGGGAGGGAGGGAGGGAGGGAGGGAGGGAGGGGGGAGGGAGGGGAGGGAGGGAGGGAGGGGAGGGAGGGGGGAGAGGGGGGAGAGAGAGAGAGAGAGAGAGAGAGAGAGAGAGAGAGAGAGAGGGAGAGAGAGAGAGAGCGGGTAAAGTTAATAGCAAAAGACTGCCAACAATTTTGGCATGCTCTTCGAATTGTGTAACGAAATACGAATTCAGAAAGTAGAGCGAAAGTTACACACAGACAGACAGACAGACAGACAGACAGACAGACAAAGAGAGGAGTCGTATATCATAAAGTGAAGAGCAGCCGAGGTGCATCTTGTGCACCGAGAGTCATGCTCGAGCGAATCTACCCCCAATTTATACGAGGAAGTATTTTGAACACCCCGACTGCCACGTGTTCGGCACCTCATGACTAATTGTTTAAAGTGCTCCTATGTTTTGTTTCTCGATGTTACTCGTTTTCCTATTTAATTCTACCACGTTGTGACTTCATGTTACGACTCGCAATACTTCCTGAAAGCAATGGTTTTGTGACGGCAATCCTGGCTGCTTTCGGTATATATTCGTGCTGACTGAACGTCCATACAATCATGGATTCTTACTTGTTGGCAGGCTGATCTACGAAGACATTTGGAGGAGGTTATCCAGGACCTGGAGGATATGACTTGGGCTGAGATCCGGTCGTGCCTGTTGGCTAAGAGTTTGTCATTGTCTGAAGAGCGCTGCCGAGACGTGACGTCTCTCTGGGAGGGGGTGAAGCAGGCCACTGCACCAGGTACGTGACGGGAGAGGGGCCGCGGTAAATTTGTTGATAGAACGTCGGACTCTTGACCACAAAATTGTGTGTTCGAATCACACGACCGACGGCATTTACAGAGTCCACCCGTGACTAATCGGCGTGAGAGGTTGGTGACGCTGTATGGCCTTGTGATTGAATGCGTCGTAAAATAGCCGAAGGTTCTTCTTCTTGGGGGCACAGCTGGGGACATTGGACAGGGAGGTAGGACGAACTGGAGGGGCGGCAAGGTGTTTGAATGGTCTTTCCCTTCAATTGGAGAGGACACAAATTGAACGGTTTAGCTCCGTGCTAGCGATTGGGGAATTAGGCGAAGGTGGGGCGGTCGGATTAACTATAAGTTAGCCAGTCGCGGTCAGGTAAGTTGAGAGAAGTTTCTCCTTAGAATGGCTATTTTAGACTCAACAGTGAAAAGCTTCTTCCGTTGTTTGGCATTAGCATGCTAATACCAGAAAAACCAACCGGTTAGAACGTCATTCAGAATGAATAGTTTGATCCAATGGTGTCAACGACATATTATGTTGGAAATTGTTGCCACTCTCGCGAACTCGAGAGTGGCAGACAATACGGAGAGATCAGACGTGACTCCGTATCGTCTACGGACTGTTCACGCTCACTCGCGGCGCACAGTTACGTTTAATGATGGATACCCCTTGCAATGTTATGCTGCACTGCTACTGTACGAAGATTTGGCGGGGCGGGACAGAGATGTGACCGTGTGCTAGGTGAAAGGGCGTCAGGTTAGGTCGGGTGAAGTCACTTCGAGGAACGGGAAGAGGCGTCGACAGCTCAGTGATTAAGCTGAACGTCTGGCAAGCCCGAGGTACAGCGTTTGATTCCCCGCGATGCCCGCCCTTCCTGCCAGGGTGAGAGGCAGGCGACGCCACATGCCTCAGCTGATGAGTGCGTCGTAAAGCCACAATCCAATCCAATCAAATCGAGGAACGGGAATGCGTCAGGGCAAGAGGGAATGGGAACCGGATGGGGTGGTATGCGATACGCTACGTTGGAGCGGAATGTGACGATACAGGTAGAGGCGGGACGGGAAGGAAAGGGGACGAGAACGGGCGGAGCTGGCTAGGGACGGGCAAGGTCGGGTCGTGTCGGTCGGATCAGATCGGATGAATGTGGATGGTGTTGGATACGGTCGGATCGGTGACGAGTCGCTTCAAATAGCCTGTGTAGGGGTCGATCTCACCTCATTTAAAATATCGATAGGAACTTAGCTGGATGGCAACTAGACGCGCTAGCAATCGTCGTAAGTCTATAAATAGAGCTGTGACCGAAATTTAATTCCTCATCTCATACTGGTTTAATTTGGAGTTGCAGTAAGTGTTGATGACCTTATGGGTTCGCTGGCCTAAAACCAGTTGAACCACCTGAATCTGTTGTGGGTGAACAACTTTTTTCACGAACCGCGGCTACACTGTTCGCTGATGAGCTTGACGCTCACTATTGTCTTCCAGTACAACCGTGGCCATTTCCGCTCCAAGAAAAAAAAGTGTTCTTGCCCAATGCGACACATTGTACGCCCAGTCGGGCACTGGCATGTGTTACGCCCATGCTCGTTTTCAACAGTTGATGTGTGACCCCTTGGTTATGCCATCTTTCCTCAGTATGTTGTCGCTGAACAGTGTGTCGAACAGTTTTTCGATCGACCTTTGAAATACTCCCGTGTTTAGACTGCATATAGTTGATGGATCGGTCTTTGAAATGCTTGGATGTTTAGACTGCGTATAGTTTGTAGATCTGGATGTGAAATTTTCGCGTGTTTGGAATGCTTATAGTTTATGAACCGACCTTTGAACTACGTGCGGGTTTAGGCTGTCTATGGTTTATTGATCGACCTTTGAAATACTCGCGTGCTTAGGCTGCTCATAGTTTATGGATCGATCTATAAAATCCTCTTGTATTTAGACTGCTTATAGTTAATGGATCGACCTCGAGGTGGATGCCCCTTCGCCATGGATGGAGTCATCCAGGATTAGGATGCTCGTCTCCCAACTGAAATCCAGTGGTTTCGAGCATGAATGGAGGTCACAGTCAAAGTTGCTATGGGAAGTGACGTTCTATGCCATTCTTAGCTGTGAATGTCCACAGGATCCATTCTAATTATCAGCAACATTAGCGTGGTATAGGTCACACCCTCCCCAAGAAGTTCTCCATCCAGGGTTTTGAGTCCAACCTGTCGCTGCTCCTTGTCCGTGACCGATCTGCGCGATGGATTGGTGACGTCATATGTTCAAGACAGCCGGTCGGTAGTAAAGCCGAACAGCCGACGACCAGCCGACGAACACCTGCTGTCGGCGATCTGGCAACATCGGCCGCCCGTTGCCGCCCACACCGGCTCGCCTCACACCTGCGTCGTTTGCCAAATCCTGACCGCCGGTGCAGCCGGCGCATCCAGGAAAAGGATGCAGTATTGGCATCACCGGAGGTGGTGATGGATAGGGATGGTCTCCTGCGTATTAACCGTTGTCGCCGATATAGAGTAAGCCTGACCGCTGCGAGGCTGAAAGCCGCGTTCGGACTAGTATTCAGTGTAGCTTGCAATAATGGCCCGGCGCATGAAGAAGTATGTCCTGATAGGCAAGGGGCTGGACTCCCTTTGCTCCAGTGTTGTATTGCTCAGCTGGATATTTCATCTGCGAAGGCACTTTGGAATACCACCATTGATGTGAGTCCGCCGGTCTAAGATAACTTTCAGTGCGTCCCGGTGCGTCCGAAACTAGGGCACATTAAACCTGACAGCCACGTAGGCGACACGCGCTGTATTCCAGGAAGTATGCTGACTTCCCTGCCAAGTTAAACGTCTAGAGTGCAGTTGTTTGGTCACCTTTGATACGACGCATCTGCGACCACGGATCCAAAATTTGACGACTGATTATGGGGAATGAGACGGTATAGCTGTATTCTTGTGCAGTTATGTTTTAGCCCGTTCCTAGCGGGAGCGAATTGCGCTCCATTTAAGATGGCACCAGCTTACAGCCCGATTTAATCACAAAATATAGTCACCTGAGCAGTCATACAATTAAAATATTCAGACGCATGTCGTCTTCCCAAGTTTTCGCAAAATTTTGTCAGAAGTGCCTCCCAATATTTCCTCCTGGCGCTGCCTGTGATATGGTCATTAAATTATATTTTGGAACCATGTATAAACAGAAAGTGAAGAAAAGTCGCCGCCTTGCGCGCTCCTGTCAAAGGGTTAGGGAAAGGCGGGCGAAAACCCACAAGGGGAAGAGGGCAGAATCTCCCCCCACACACCCCAACGGAATAGGGTTGACATGAAATAAATCCATTGATGTCAAGAAGTTCGCAGACCACGGTACAAAAGCTCGATAGAAGCAGACCAACGAACTTTAGCATCACGATTGTGTGAACTCGTGGGTGCCCGTGAGGTTCAGTTATGTTGCGCCGCGCCTCACTACAACTCGCCTCGCTACAACATTCTCTACCACAATTGAAGTTTCTCCCTCTCTCTGCTGATATATTATCCTCTCAAGTGTTCGATTGAACTCTTCCATTAATTTCATGTTGACATGTGCGCATATAGATCAAACCCTCCAATGGGTTTTGATTTGTTCGGCTTTGGCATTACTGAGACCTCCCGATGTTTTTTAACCTCCTCCCCTTCTGGTGACCCGACATGGATGCATGCTTCCATGGATTGCCAAAAGATGGCTGTCATGGCCGGCCGACAAGTTTTCTACTGACAGTGGTGTGATGATACCCGGTGGAGGTAGCGGTAGCTCAGTCGGTGGGGCGTTGGGCACGATGATAAGATCGTGAGTTCGAATCCCACAACCGGCGGGATTACCGAATCCACCCGCGACCAATCGACGTTAAAGGTTAGCTACGCTATATGGCCTAGCAGCCGGGTACGTCTTAAGAGAACCCGATATGCGGTGCTCGGTAGTTTCCCGGAAGCTTTGTAGCCTGCCACAGCAGTTTTGGTCTTGATGCCTTGGTGTTCTTCATTGCAATTTTCAAGTTCTGATTTCTTCACTCAATTACATCTTGACCGGACATTCATATTTCTACGAACTTAAAGCAATGCTTCCTCTGGAGTACGTCCAATTTATGTTCAAAGGTAGAGCTCTGGTGAGAAGTTCGCAAGAGCGCGCTAATGACCTCACCGAACCTGCTCTCGCATAACTGTGACAACTTTGACTCCGTTATTCTTTTGCCGCTGCATTGTTTGAAGTTGTGCCTTATTCACTTATAATGTGATCTCGTCTTTATCCATGTCTTGTAATTCATGTCTTTGAATTACGATTTTACCAATCGTGCTGCGGAAATTTACTGACTTTTGAGAAAGTTCGAAGTACCAAAATGTAGAGACTGGTCAACAATTTCTGGCTGAAGTGGCGTGCTGTGATGACAGCTGCCATGTGCATAAACCTCGTCCGCTATTCATCAGTCAATGTTTGTTTATATTTGGCGAATATATAGTGCCTAGAAAAGTTGTTCTGCTGCAAATGCAAAACATAAAGTGTGAATTATTACGTCCTTTGGAGAGTTCGGGTGGAACGAGTTCGTTGCGATGCGTAATTGTGGTTTGAGGCGAAAGAAGTATTGAAAAGATTTGTTTGCCTTCACGTCTCAGTCGAAACGTGTGTTTTCTGTGCAGGCTCTGCTGGCGCTTTTTGTCGTGTGCCCCGAGTCGTGTGGCGAGATTGCCACGAGCCGTGTGGCCAGATGGGCGTTCGTGTCGCCAGGGGAGATGAAATGGTGGTAGAGCGAGAGTAAGTCCGCTTTACGGGCAGTTTTGTGCTCAGTTTGTGATTTGCTGCTGCTGCTGCATGGCTGGCAGTACCGTAGGACACAGCTGGGACTATTGACTGCTGCTGCGTGGCTGGCAGTACCGTAGGACACAGCTGGGACTATTGACTGCTGCTGCATGGCTGGCAGTACCGTAGGACACAGCTGGGACTATTGACTGCTGCTGCATGGCTGGCAGTACCGTAGGACACAGCTGGGACTATTGACTTCTGGCTTTCTCGGCCACTGCAGACACGTGGTGAACAGCCCACAATAGTGGTAGGGCGGTAAGATCGATCCGGTCCGGGTGAACAGCCGGCGGCGAGAGTGCAGCCGCGAGACCGACCTGATCCGGGTGAACAGCCAGTGGTCGGAATATAGCCGCGGGACCGATCCGACCTGGGTGAACAGCCGGTGGTAGGAGTACAGCTGCGAGACCGTTCCGGTCCGGGTGAACAGCCGGTGGTAGGAATGCGACCGCGAGACCGATCCGATCCGGTTGAACAGCCGACGGTAGGAGTCGATTTGACGCGTAGCAAGGGTGCCGTGACGGCTAGTAAGGATGCTGTGGCCCGCGCCACGAATACTAGCCCGTGGCACCGAGTCTGTGTCTTGTGGTACGGAGACTATGACCTGTAGTACAGAAACTGACCCGTGGTACAGATATTGGCCCGTGGCACGGAGCCTGTCTCAAGTGACACGGAAACTGACTTGCAGTGCACAGGCCGTGTGGCCCGTGGTACGGGTGATTTTGGCCCATGCCATGGAGACTGACTTGTGGTGCATAGACTGTGGCCCACTGACTTGTGGTACACATACTGTGAGTCGTGGCACGGAGACTGACTTGTGGTGCATAGACTGTGGCCCACTGACTTGTGGTACACATACTGTGAGTCGTGGCACGGAGACTGACTTGTGATGCATATACTGTGGCCCACTGACTTGTGGTACACATACTGTGAGTCGTGGCACGGAGACTGACTTGTGGTGCATAGACTGTGGCCCACTGACTTGTGGTACACATACTGTGAGTCGTGGCACGGAGACTGACTTGTGGTGCATAGACTGTGACCCACTGACTTGTGGTACACATACTGTGAGTCGTGGCACGGATACTGACTTGTGGTGCACAGACTGTGACTGACTTGTGGTACACATACTGTGAGTCGTGGCACGGAGACCGACTTGTGATGCATATACTGTGGCCCACTGACTTGTGGTACACATACTGTGAGTCGTGGCACGGAGACTGACTTGTGATGCATATACTGTGGCCCACTGACTTGTGGTGCACAGACTGTGAGTCGTGGCACGGAGACTGACTTGTGGTGCATAGACTGTGGCCCACTGACTTGTGGTGCACAGACGGAGTCGTGGCACGGAGACTGTGCCTTGCGGTACATCCTTGTAACGTCCGGTGTGCTGCAGGTGCTGGGTACACCACCACGGAGGAGGCGGACCGGTTTGTGGCGGCGTGTGACGCTGCCGACCGGCTGCTGGAGCGGCTGGGGGGAGAGCGTGCTGACCAGCTGAGGGGCCGTGTCGCCCAGCTGCGGGACACCACCAGCCACGACCGCACCGTCAACGCCGGCGGCCGCTTCGAGTGGGTGGACAGCGTGCTGGTCAAGGTCAGTGTCACCTGCTGCCGGCCAGTGCCACCGCCTATTGGCAGTGTCACATGCCGGCCAGTGTCAGCTCCTGTCGACCATTGTCAGTTCCTACCAGCCGGTGTCAGCGCCTGACGACCAATATCAGCTCATGCTGGCCAGTGTCACCTCCTACCGGCCAGTGTCAGCTGGCATGTCGGTCTTAGTGTCAGCTGCTGTGCCGGTGGGAGTATGTCCGGTCTCATAAGCGGTTCCGGCAAATGTGGGTATGTCAGTCCCAGTGCCGGTAGTGTGGGTATAGTCTCTGCTGCTGTGCTGGTGTAGGTATATCAGTCCCAGTGTCTGTAGTGTGGGTATAGTCTCTGCTGCTGTGCTGGTGTAGGTATATCAGTCCCAGTGTCTGTAGTGTGGGTATAGTCTCTGCTGCTGTGCTGGTGTAGGTATATCAGTCCCAGTGTCTGTAGTGTGGGTATAGTCTCTGCTGCTGTGCTGGTGTAGGTATATCAGTCCCAGTGTCTGTAGTGTGGGTATAGTCTCTGCTGCTGTGCTGGTGTAGGTATATCAGTCCCAGTGTCTGTAGTGTGGGTATAGTCTCTGCTGCCGTGCTGGTGTAGGTATATCAGTCCCAGTGTCTGTAGTGTGGGTATAGCCTCTGCTGCTGTGCTGGTGTAGGTGTGCTGGTGTAGTGCTGGTGTAGCATATCAGTCCCAGTGCCGGTAGTGTGGGTATAGTCTCGTCTGCTGCTGTGCTGGTGTAGGTATATCAGTCCCAGTGCCGGTAGTGTGGGTATAGTCTCGTCTGCTGCTGTGCTGGTGTAGGTTATCAGTCCCAGTGTCTGTAGTGTGGGTATAGTCTCGTCTGCTGCTGTGCTGGTGTAGGTATATCAGTCCCAGTGTCTGTAGTGTGGGTATAGTCTCGTCTGCTGCTGTGCTGGTGTAGGTATATCAGTCCCAGTGTCTGTAGTGTGTGTATAGTATCTGCTGCTGTGCTGGTGTAGGTATATCAGTCCCAGTGTCTGTAGTGTGGGTATAGTCTCTGCTGCTGTGCTGGTGTAGGTATATCAGTCCCAGTGCCGGTAGTGTGGGTATAGTCTCGTCTGCTGCTGTGCTGGTGTAGGTATATCAGTCCCAGTGTCCGTAGTGTGGGTATAGTCTCTGCTGCTGTGCTGGTGTAGGTATATCAGTCCCAGTGTCTGTAGTGTGGGTATAGTCTCGTCTGCTGCTGTGCTGGTGTAGGTATATCAGTCCCAGTGCCGGTAGTGTGGGTATAGTCTCGTCTGCTGCTGTGCTGGTGTAGGTATATCAGTCCCAGTGTCCGTAGTGTGGGTATAGTCTCTGCTGCTGTGCTGGTGTAGGTATATCAGTCCCAGTGTCTGTAGTGTGGGTATAGTCTCGTCTGCTGCTGTGCTGGTGTAGGTATATCAGTCCCAGTGCCGGTAGTGTGGGTATAGTCCCGTTGTCTGCTGCTGTGCTGGTGTAGGTATATCAGTCCCAGTGTCTGTAGTGTGGGTATAGTCTCGTCTGCTGCTGTGCTGGTGTAGGTATATCAGTCCCAGTGCCGGTAGTGTGGGTATAGTCTCGTCTGCTGCTGTGCTGGTGTAGGTATATCAGTCCCAGTGCCGGTAGTGTGGGTATAGTCTCGTCTGCTGCTGTGCTGGTGTAGGTATATCAGTCCCAGTGCCGGTAGTGTGGGTATAGTCCCGTTGTCTGCTGCTGTGCTGGTGTAGGTATATCAGTCCCAGTGTCTGTAGTGTGGGTATATTCTCGTCCCCTGCTGCGTTGGTGTGAGTATGCCAATCTAGGTGCCGGCTGGTGTGGGCACTGGGTATGTCATTATCGGTGCCACCGCCGACGTATGGGCAGCTGGTCAAAAGTCACTCCTTCTCATTGATCCTGTCGCTGTCTGGGATGGCGCCGTTTTTGCTGGTCCTGATGGTGAGTGGGATGGAGAAGTGGAAGCGGGCGGTGACCAGTGACCACAGTGACCACAGCCACAACACACCCTGAAGGTGACGGCAACTGTTTTTGTCCATCTGTGGTAGCACTCGACTGTGGAGCGGAGAGAGAGAGAAAGAGGGGGGGGGAGAGAGAGAGGAGAGAGAGAGAGAGAGAGAGAGAGAGAGAGAGAGAGAGGGGGGGGGAGAGGGAGAGTGAAAGTGAGAGCGAGAGCGAGAGCGAGAGCGAGGGCGAGGGCGAGGGCGAGGGCGAGGGCGAGGGCGAGGGCGAGGGCGAGGGCGTGAGCGAGAGGGAGAAAGGGAGGGAGACAGAGACAGAGAGAGAGAGAGGGGTGGGACGGCGACCAGGAAACGGCATTGCATGCTATGGTAGCTGGTTCCACCTGGCGGGATGTAGAGCGAGCCATGGTAGGTGGAGAACTATTCTGCGTCAGCAGCACTTGAATTATTTTTCGTCTGAAATCAGAATTTGCCACCTTTGCAATTCTGCATGTAGCCAGCAGCTTATTTTCTCCAAATGTTATGCCTCAAAATAGAGTGGTCGCATGGACCTTTGGTGTTGCTAACGGAGGAGCATTTCAATTAAAGCTCAAACGGAACAAAAGAGTACAAAGAGAGCCGAGGAAGCAGACATTAGTTTTGTTCCTCCATAATTATTCCTGGCTCTTGCTTATTGACCCCAAGGTTACATTTTCGCTTCAGGCGTACATAGGATAAATGGGGGCGAGAAGGAAAATATATGTCATGAATGATCTATGTGCGACGTCTTGGTGTGGTTATATTTCGCGGGTACATCACTTATGTGCTGATGCTTACATGACTTATTATATAATATATGACATATAGTATGCGCGTCCTTGAATGATGCTCCAATGTACAAGTGAGCAGCTGAGAGCATATAATTGTTCCTTGTGTCACAGGTGGTCGTACACAGTTCATGTATGCCATTTGTTTTAATGTAATAGCTTCATTCATCCACAATATGTTGAGTTTTTATCAGCTATCAAAAATGTATTGCATTAGTGAGTAAGATCAACCATTCGTACTGGTAAATACTAGATGCCAGCCCGCGTAAAATGCTGATGTTAAATAAGATGATATGAGAAAGGGGGAGTGCATTTCGCTGAAGAAATGGAACATCTTTAGAAGTGTTCGGCCCATTTTCTTGCGACTCATGAAATCAAGAAGTGTTGCATTAACTGTTCCCAGCTAAGTAACTGGCAGGTAATAGACCTGGTAGGCTTAATTCCAGATCTGCCCATCTGCGGGTGACGTGCACATTCGATGCAGTGAAGTGAACCACTATCAGACAGCATTAGCACAGTGATTGCGGTGGCTCGCGCAGTGGTATTATAGAACCAGGTCAGTCCTGGCCCTTAACTATGACTATTCGGCTCGCCATCCCATTTTCCTAGATATATACATTTTCTGGATCTGTGTATGCCGTCCCCACGATCCATCACGTGAGTTTTCACTGCCAATGTGTTCGCTGCAGTTATATGTGTCGATCACAGCGCCTGAGTTTATATTTGTCAGTATGGGCCATGCTGTGTGACACATGTGACGGTGTTCGCGCTTCTGAGTCTGGAAAGTGCCAGGTGAAGTGAGGTCACTTTCGGTGATGGCATCCTTGTGGTTTTTGCTGGGATCTATCTAGCCTAGCCTAGCATAAGTTCAATGTAGATGCATGGTGCGTTGCATAAAGCCAACATTTGGCTTTAGGCATTTTGTTTCTCTTAGCAAGGACCGCATGGCTTACGGTGTCAGCTCTGCTAGGTCCGTCGTCGATGACATCTTCAGGAATCTCCGCACGCATTTCGACCAGCTAGCTACCACTGACGGCTTCCATGTTTTGCTATTTGAGCTTGCCGAAACACTAGCAAACAGTCTCACGCTTGTACGTGATATCAGGTTGAGTGTGGATTTGTAACCAGTTCCTGGCCTTATGGCCCACTAGTTGGCTGCCCCGGTGCTCATGCTCATTTCGAATTCAACTGCTCTTTCTGTTAGCTATAACGGGGGCTATTCGTTAGCTATAGCGAATTTATTCACGTGCTCGGAATCGATTTTAAGGTAAGGAATTGGGAGCGAGTGGTCTAGGGGTAAGGTGGCAGTCTCACAACCGAAATATTGTGGGTTCGAGTCTCGACTGTCGCTACTCTTCACTCGTGACCAATCGGCGTGAGAGATTGGCGACGCTGTATGACTGGACGTTCGACGTATCGTAAAACCAATAATCACCAATCACCACCTAATGTGCGAAATTTCGAGAGAGAGCAAAGAAATGACTTCATGCATATTGCGCTCTTCTGATTGCTGATGTGTAAAGAAGAAGTTTGATTCAGCCCTCAAATTATTGGGGTGTTGCAGGTGCAAACTATTTCTCCAATTACTAACGTGATATGTATCGTGTTCCGAATGCTTCATTTCGCCTTAATGTGTTGTAGCGTTTGCTACTGAGAAGGCTGATATCATAATGCATGGACTGCAATTGTACCTAATTAATGCACATTGAACCGCGAGTACGGAGAAAATCCAATTCAAACTTGGAGCCTCGGTGTCGTGCGTGCCGAGTTCCCAAGTGAGGGACAAGTCTAAGTGCGCTTCCTGCGTGGCCGTCGGTGCAACTGTCTCGTGGTCCAAGGCGGGCCAACGTAGGCGTACTGTGAGGCGGGTGGCGGCTGAAAACTTCCATAGTTGCCCTTTTCAAGTCGGTATGTAGCTGGTGTATGCTTTATATTACATTCTGTATGGTGATCTTTACCAACGGCCATGCTTAAAAGCGGAATATATGTGGTTTCAAGTATACTGAGTATGTTAAATGCACACGAGCACACACACACTTAAGCACATTGAGAACGTATTAAATGCACAGATGCATAAAATATAACCATAAAGCGTGCCGGAATTATATTTGTGGTGTGCATTGTGAGTTATTGTGAAGAATGAAATGGTATATTTCTTGTGATGTTCCAGGTGAAAAATTATGGCTGACTCATGTTGAAATCTGAATATTTTGAACACATTGAACCCAAGTTTGATGGACTTGCTGATAAGCTCAGCCAGTTGAACCAGAGAGCAATTGTGGGCTTGATTGCGGCGTTTTCAAATGATCCAATTCAAATGTCGTTCTCCAAATCGCGCACTTCAGTGAAGCGATCAGCCAGTGATTCACCCAAACAGCTAGTCCTTGATGTGGTCGTGGATCAGGCGGGAGTCTGGTGCCGAGCGGTGGCAAGCGGCGACGCACTCTGAATATCGGAGCTGCTGAGCCTGAATATTCGCGGTCCTGCAACGCGACTACGGCTACCCGCTGATGTGTCAGTGGATCAGTCTGGGTCAATCCTGCGGATTCACGCAACAGCAACGAGACGGGGCACACGTACACTCACGTACTCACTCACGCATGCACGCACACACGTGCACGCATGCAAATTTGAAAGCAAAGATATATGAAGTGTCACCAATTGTCTGGTACGGCCGTCCTACGGCGCATCCCCGAACAAGCTGAGCCAGTTACCAGTCGCTCCGCCCCGGCTGGAGTGGGTGCGGCGGTGGCCGTTTGAGCCGTTTGAGCGGTTATAACTTGCCCTGTGTAAATGGGTAGCGAAGCCTCCGAATACGATGCGATCAGGAAAACCGACGAAAATACTGCTCAGCTTTTCAAATGTTTGGCATGTCGGAGGCCCATTTCCAGGAGCAATATTTTAAAAGTTTTCCAGATCGTATCGTATTGAGAAGTTTTGCTGCAAACGGAATATCTGTCGTACAGGGCAGGCGGGACAAGAGACCAGTGTTGACAAGTGAAGTGCTGCAACGGTGTTTACCAGCACCCACTCGGCATGCCATTACCGCCACTCACACGGCGTGACATTGCCGCCACTAACACGGCGTGACATTGCCGCCACTCACACGGCGTGACATTGCCGCCACTCACACGGCGTGACATTGCCGCCACTCACACGGCGTGACATTGCCGCCACTCACACGGCGTGACATTGCCGCCACTAACACGGCGTGACATTGCCGCCCACGCGGCCTGAGCGCACGGGACCGCAATCAGCGCCAAGCCTCAAACCGGTTCTGTCAACAAAGCCCAGTCATCCTTCCCTGTGTAAAGAAGCTAATGGAGTTATCCGCGATAGAACCGCGCAAATAAAACCGACGCTGCGCCACTCAACATCTGAAGGGTATTGCGCGCGCCGACTTCCTGCCGGTAATGCGTGTATGTATGTGTTTGGTACACAAACGTCTCTGCGAAATGAATCTCAGCCGTCCCCAGACAACAGGGCTGGTGTATGTGCCATTCAGAAGCGTGCGTGTCTGACATGTCGCCTCCCAGCGGCTAATTATGAGCGGCGGGTGTTGGCGATTGTGTCCAGCTCGCACACGGTGCTGCCACGGTGCTGCACACAGCGAGACCTCTAGTGCGCCGCTCTTCGATGCTGTATTGCATTTGCGTTTTCCCCCAACAGTCATCGTCTTGAATTGCGTGGCGTCCGGCTCGAACGGATGGTGGTAGCTCAGTGTCACTGCAGCTACCCGTGAAGCAGTCGTTGGGCCCTGCTTGAAGGAGCATTGGTAGTCTGCGCGAACTCTGCTTCCTCGCCCCGGCAGCTTACTCGGTAACAAGTTCCTTATTTATATGCACACGGTGAGATAGAAAAGCGATTGTTCTCGAGCAACAAAAAACGTGCCAGCACGTACACTATCAGCGCACGTGCACCACGCAGTTCAAGATGGTTCAAGTTGGATGTCGGAAACCTATAGTTGAGCGGGTTCTTCAAATCCTTACGAACAATTCCCAATCAATGTTGGTAGTGGACGGAGGCGACGGGTAGGCATTGTACCCGTGGCTATTTTCGAGTATAAGCCCGATCACTAGCTAAAATCACTAGCTAAGATCACTAGCTAAGAAAGGGTGCCCGTGTACACACCCTTTCACGAACGCTTCCGCACCCTTGACACTATTTTATTTTTTTATTTGCAAGCTCTGCCGAGGACGACATGTTGCCCGATTTTGTGCCTGCTCAGGGTATGTTTTGCACGACTGCATTGCAGCGACCATGAATCATAATTTGGCTGTTACAGCAATGCCCTTCCAAAACAAAACAATTGTGGTATAATGTGCAGGACTACATTACAACGGCCATTAATCATAACTTGGCGGTTCAGCATTCCTCGTCCAAACAAAGCAATTGTACAAATAGTCTGGCGGAACAGCCTGGGCTATGAGGCGGAACGCTTCAACCAAAATGACAAACACTTCGTTTTCCCCTTGTTCCCCGTGTATACCCCGTATTGGGTATTGAGCGAAGGATAGCCTTCGTATTGATGAGTGCTGATTTGCGTTCTTATGTTAATTTCAAAAGTTGTTGGCCCTTATATCACACCGTAAGAGCTTACTCTACCGATACGAACCCGACGCAAGATTCCGTCATAGGATTGGAGCGTCATTTGCACAAAGTGCACTATTTGAGTGAGCTTGCCTGTGGTTCGAACACGTCCACAAACGTCAGCATCGTGGTATGTCTGCCTGCTGACAAGCTCTGCCAATACTAGTGATGTCTGCTGCGCCCATTGCAGCGCTGACGCTACCTCGCACTCGCCGCAGCCGCAAAACGTGGCCCAGCGCTCTGTGAAGGTGTGTCTCCGGTGTGCTGTTAGTTGTCACCGACATTTGCCGGAGCGAAATGTCGGCGTGCAGTTGAGGGTCCACGCTAAGAGCCTCACGCCGTAGAAGTGTCGGTTCTGACGCGGTAAATTCCCGGACAAAAAGATTGAATTAAAAACAACTCGTAGGATTCGAACGTTGGTGGGGGTTTCAAATGTTAAAGTCATGTGTCATACAGTTAAAAGCGATTTAAAATGGTGATGTATTAAGCGGTCAGACGTTGGCAATTATTCACGATCATACATTCATGAAAACAAACTATTGGGACATATTTTGCTTGCGATGTATGTATGTATGAAGCTGATAAGTTGATGCTGCGGTGTAATTGTTTTCCTCCGACAAATGCATTGTGAAGTCTGGAGTGTGTTGCGTCTAATTAACCCCAAGTATGTACAACGAGTGTGGGGAAACCCGACAGAATATACTTCCTTGTATACACGGAATACCCGATCCGATGCTCACATTTTTCAAGTACTTTCAGGAACGTTTTTGCATCTCTTCATATCGTGAGTTTTTCTCACACAATGATTCGTATTCATTGCATTTTGATTTGCGTTGTCATTCCTAGCACAAGAAAAAAATCAAGTGATCGCATTTTGTGTGCAAATAAACGGTTTTGTGACACACTCCCACTCTGGGTCGCTGTAGTTACGTACGTGGATGACAGTTATGAAAATCGATCAGTGCACATACTGAAGCTAAGAAGTGAAGTATCTTTCTGCACATTAACGCCATTACCCAGGGTTGTACTACATAGCTCACAAATATGCTCGACAAAAAAAACACCACAATTTCCGGAAACAAAGTAAAACATTAATTTGCTTGAAAAAAAGAACAGGTGTATGCTATATATTTTCATTCAGCTATATTGGTATACTAGTGTATTTAAGCGCTTAAAACGCACATAAGTACCCAGCGCTACAGCAGCACGCATTTTGATGTTTTTGAGAAAAAGCTATATATATATATATATATATATATATATATATATATATATATATATATATGTATATGTATATGTATAGATATGTATTGTGTGCGCAAACCAAATTCCGACGTTAACGGCAGTACAGCGAAACGCATTGTGTACCTTTCGAGTATTATGGTGTCATCTCTTTTTCAAGTTAATTTAAAATGACTATGAACTCCTTCAGTGGGTAGATGTACGGTATCGAAAGCACTTATATCAGATTTTGTTTCGTCCGCAAGGCTCCTTTGCGCTTGCGCACTGGGCACTTTGAGGAATGCGTCTGCATTCTTTATCAGTTATTTTGTATTCTGATGTCCATACATATCGCAGGTTCTGCCGAATGTATGATTTGTTTTGCCGGTATTGAAGATCGTGGTTGTTCTATATGCACGGAATGTGGCACACCTGTGCTCTTCGAGAGCACGGAATGGAGGAACGTATTGCCGCATGTCTGAGGATGTTGGCAATAACCTCTGTTTTAGTGGGGAATCTTGCAAGATTGTTTCGCCCTTGTGTGAGTTTATGTATTATTGTGCGCTGCTGATATATATGTTGCAATATTTATAGTGACGCTAATATCTAAAGTCAAATGTCCATTAGTAGCTGATAGTCTGTTTTCCCAAATATCATCGAACTACTGCGCCAATGGCCGTGCGTCACTCAGCAGATCCATTTCTCTGCATTTTCAGTGCGTTCTATGCAAACTGAATAGGGCTTTTCGTAATGTTCATTGAATCTTAATTTTGAAAATAGTGTCTAGGTGAGAAATTGAATATAAATGCATTTCCAAGGTATCTGCGTGGAACAGCATTTATGCGGCTGGGAACAAACAGGATTGTGATGGGAGAAAATATTATGGACTTTTGGCATAGTTCCGAAGACGTATTAATGAAATATTAGTACTTAGATACTATAACATCTGTATTTATGACACTACTTTTTATAAGCGTACTATTCTCAACCTGGTAGTGTGTTATGGTAGTTACTCCTATAATGCACGTTAGACAGTTTCGTTGTTTTTTTGTAACGTAAGACGTTGGACTACGCTCCCATGTTTCAGGAATGGTATCGTAACAGTGTTCGCCGCTTCACTGAATGTGGTATTTACGCTAACTGGGATGGGGTGCTAAATCCGCCAACCTCTCGTGTTTTTCGTACGTAACTCCCGATGGTACTCGTCGATATACGCCATTTTTTGTGTATCTGCTTGGAACTGTCCGGCGCTTCGTTTAAGGTTTTAAGAAACAGGAATCAGGCCGAAAATGTTTCGAGTCAAAGTCCGCTAAAGTCGCTAAGCATTTCATAGCGCCAGACCACAATATTCAGCGCTGATGCGCTTGCTGTATATCGGCAAAAGTGCTTGCTGTATATCGGCAAAAGTGCTTGCAACACTAGCGACTTGCCTAATGCATATTGTCATGTTATATAGTTCCAAGGTCATATTAGGTCACCGAGGTCATTTTTATGACAGGTTAATGGAACCAAAATTGGTGAACTGGAATGTTGTCATTTATGCAAATGACTGCCATACGATTGATGTCATTTTGCGTGTTACTCCCTACACGTCCTAAAGAGGCTGGTTTGGCTGTGGTAATCTTGCATTGACGTGCACCGTACGACATTATAACGGAACGTTTTTTTTACTGGTGTCCTACATGTCTATAGGGATGCCAGGCTTCGTAATTTGTTATCATTCAGAAGTTCTTCTAGTGTAGCTATGACGAATTTGAAAACGTTCTGAAAATGTTCTTCATGGTCGCTCTTTTTTTGCACGATAACATAATGTTTACAGTGAAATAAGCCAGTCGACATCCATTTTAATTGCTTTCCGATCACTGAGTGGGTTGGCCTATTGCCTGCCCTTTTGCCTGACCGGGTCCCCAAGTTTTTTCTTATCCAACGTATGTTCGCGCATTAGGAATACATCCAATATAGTTGAGCAGAGGCGTTGCACAAGCTGGCGCCATGTTACTTAGTTGACCCTGTATTGATTGGCGCCATCTAAGCCCAGTCAATACAGGGTCATTAGCGGGTGTTGGATTTTATAATTTGCCGGAATTGAGGACCGGTTACAGCACAAATAGGGCAACCCCTAGACTGCCACTGCCAGTTTAACGGATTTTCCTACAGCAGAGTCACTAGCTCGAATCGTCGTCTGTGCGTGCCGGGTCGGCTCAGCGGCGCCGTGGGCTGCTCTGAAATAACTCGCATGCAAATAGCGCTTCCGTTAGCTGAATTAACATGTGCCA
The DNA here is from genome assembly GCA_034440575.1 of Imbricaverruca yamaguchii. NCBI lineage: Eukaryota > Metazoa > Arthropoda > Thecostraca > Neoverrucidae > Imbricaverruca > Imbricaverruca yamaguchii. The sequence goes on from JAOTOL010001587.1 coordinate 1,817,400, forward strand.
GCGCACTGTGAGGAGCCGGCGACTCGGAAATGGATAGGCAGCCGTGTGCATTGCAAATGACTCTGAGGCGACGCCGGGGGTACGGCTGTGGTAGCGAGAGCGAGGAGGCGGAAACATCGCAACAGCGGCCATGATGGTGGAAACGCGGAAACGACATCGCCTTGAGAGCAGCGCGATGGCAGCATTGGTCCGCAAGAAAGCAGGCTGACTGGTGTTGCTGACTCGTCCACTGTTCAGTCACTCGCCGTCCTGTCTGCGCTTCCGCCGATCCATGGGGCGGCATGTGCTCAGAGCCGATACGATTACCGACGTCTGGCCAGTGCACATCCGTTGTTGAGAGCCTCCATGTCCCCATTGTCGCCGGCGCATTTGTTGTCCCGGCAATCAGTAACACGAGTTGTCTCCGCAGATGCCAACGCTTGCCCTGTTCCCACGGTCACACAAACGTTATGTCAAGGTCGGGGCGGTGCGACACACCGTGATTTTAGCTTCAAGCCCAGAGGGCGCACATTCCGTAGTGAGTGGTGCGTACGTATCGACAAGCGTTTGTCCGCACGTGGTCGTGCTTCACTGACGATGGTGACCAGCGGTATGGCAGCAGTGCCGCTCGACCTCATGCCGTGTCGGTCACAGCCATGCCGAGCACCCCGCCGCTGCTGCCGTTGCCACCTTTGCTGGAAGCACGGGTTGGGGTTGAGGGAGTTTTGCTGGTAACGGGATGTGGAGGGACACTTCAGGTGGCAGGCGACTGGGTAAATGGAATTTGGAGTAATGTTAATTGCCTACTCGTTGCCATTCCTTTGTGAACCGCAGTGCCTTCTGTGTTCTCAATTCAATGAATGTTGCCCAGGTCCCGGTGGTCACATTCAGGATGGCTGCTGAAATGCGTGGTGTCAAGCTGGTGGAGATGTATGGTTAACATTTATACCTCTTGGGTGTATTAACGTGGTAATTTGGTAATATTTTACATATACCTGTGGCGTTAGGTCAACTCACCAAAGGGACTCCCATGGGGCCACCTCTGGATGTTGCGACACTATCCGCAGTGAAGGGATCATATGTCTAGCGCGTTGTGTATGAGGGGTGGAGTTCTCACTCGCAGATCTCTGCAACTGAGAGCATCGGCCACACAAAGCGTCTAGAGTGGGTGTGGGAAACGTCCTGACGGTGGCCGTCTGTGGGGCTTCTGAAGATGGCCACGTGCTAACCACGACAGTCTGAGTAAAGTGACTGCCGTGTGCCGTGTGCGGATGTTAGCTGGCGCTGCACGCGTATCCAGCTCGCCCAGCTGATGTGCGGGCCCGTGCGGCAGGCTCTACGCGCCGGCGACTGGCTGCTGGTGGACAACGTGAACCTGTGCGCCGCCTCGGTGCTGGACCGGCTGAACGGCCTGCTGGAGCCGGCCGGCGTGCTGGAGGTCAGCGAGCGCGGCGTGGTGGACGGCGCCGTGCCGACCGTCACGCCGCACCGCAACTTCCGGCTGGTGCTGGCCATGGACCCGCGTCACGGCGAGATCTCCAGGTGAGCGCCCGGTCCCGCCCTGGCCATGGACCCGCGTCACGGCGAGATCTCCAGGTGAGCGCCCGGTCCCGCCCTGGCCATGGACCCGCGTCACGGCGAGATCTCCAGGTGAGCGCCCGGTCCCGCCCTGGCCATGGACCCGCGTCACGGCGAGATCTCCAGGTGAGCGCCCGGTCCCGCCCTGGCCGACTGCCACACACGCTGCCGCCGCCCCTGCACAGCACGGCCGGCGGCACGTGCAGTCTAGACCCGATTGAGTTTGTACTTTCCGGGGAGCATTCCCCCCACGCACTGTAGCTGCATTGGGCCTTTACGCAATTGAAGGCGTCAAAATAAAAATTCCCAAAAATATTATTTGAGTGTCAACTTTTTCGTTGGAATAGTACTGTTTTGCGTTTCCGATACATTAATGTCACCATTGACGTTAGCATGCAAAGCAGGAAGATAACACCGGACATTTTCATCGCTTGTGTGAAGCGGAAACTTGAGGTGTCGGGATGTTAGGACATTGCTTAAGTGCATTGATAATATTTGGTGTGTGTTACGAAAAATGTAAATGGTGTATATGCAACTTGATGAATGGCAATGCATTACAGTGCAAACGGACGGATCACTGTCGAACCAAATACGCATGGTGACATATGAATGCAACGATGATTTACCGAAGAAAGTTCAGTCGCCTTTCATTTCGTGTTAATAACGAGAATTCACCGTTCCTCACGGGCACGGACACTGGGCACGTACGTTGCGAGAAGACAGAATGGTCCTGAGTATTCGACGACAAACGCTGTCTCGTCGCTGCTCTCGGACCGAGTGACACATACGGCTCGCACTGAGGGGAATGGGTAGAGAAAACTCACATCGGCGACTGCTCCCTTTCGGTGATGGTTATTGCATCAGCACGTAGTTCAGGAGAGGCGTGGATCATTGTTGCAATGCGATGATGTATGTGCTGGGTGGGAGACATGGCAGACTCCAGGGCCTTCTACTCGGAAAAGAACTCAATCGTTCATGCTTGACATTCAGCCAGCTGATCTATCGCCATCCCAACTGCCGCTGAAAAGTGAAACGTATGCTTTTTTTCTTGAAGACTAAAGCAGCCTTAGCTCTGCCCAGTGCTACCATTGCCTACTATTAAAGAAGTAGTTTGCCTTGTATATGCTGCTGTCCTTGCTATATGGAATATGTCGAGCATTCTTCAAAGCGCTAACTGTGTGCGAACCAATGTTGTGAACGAGTGGAAAATAGTGGAGAAGATTGAACGACTAGCTAAAACACAGTGATCTGTCTAAATTTGGGACGGTAGCTGACAAGAAAAAGGGATGTAAGTTTCAGGACCATAACCCGCGCCCTCTCTGGGGTTGATATGCGCCCCCTCCCCTAAGATTTTCCGCGGATGATGAAAGAATGGCGCGCAGCAGCGCACCGAAACTTGTCACCTTTTCACACATCAATTTGGCATGTGTGTGAATGTTGAGGTCAGGTCATCTAGGGCCAACGAGTTAGCCAAGGTCAAGTGAGGTCACCTCCATAAAAGTTCAACCAGTCATCAGCTTTCACGGATGAAGATATTTAGATTAAACCTTCAGCGGTTGCTTATCTTTGGTGACGAAGCAAAACGCACCAGATGAATTTTATTTAAAATGTTTTTGATTACTTATTATATTTATATAAGGGATAAAATCGAAGATTCTGGCTAAAGTACGCATTCTTATCAGAGCAAGTTGACTTCGAAGAACGTTTTTCGTCCCGCTGTACCCACTATATTAAAAATAATGAAAATTGAAAGCTCCGAATTTCGAATTGAAAAAATTAGCATTTTGTTTGTTCGGTGGGGAATAAGTTGGGAGCCCTGGTCGATTTCGCCTTGCTTTTTTATTACAAATGTTTTTATCTCAAATCTCCCCAAAATGAACTCCCCAGAGGAAAAATCATGATCTAAGTCTTGAAAACCTAGGCCCCCTAGTGACGTCACTTTTGGGGATACAATTTTTGGGAAGGTCTCTGACCTTATTCTCCGTGCGGTTTCCTATATCACCTATTTTTCGTGCTACGCTTAGTTTGGATATTAGAGTGGTTTGTATCCCCCCCCCCCCTGAGACGGGGTGTGAGGATATGACCGGAAAGATGGGGAGGGATAAAAAGGGCTCAGAAGGAACGAACTCTTGACATGGCATGTTGCCGGCGTGAGATAACGGACGAGCCGTGCCGTGACTGTCTGGTGGAAAAGCGCATCCATGCGGGAGAATTGCAGTTGCTAAATGACCTCGTAATCGGTGCGCCCTTAAGCCTAAATGATCAATCAATCAGAATTGCAGTTCCTATGCGACTAGAGAAACGAGAAGGCGCCTGTATATAAGTTCAACGTTGGCTATTACTGGCACGAGACGATTTCAATCGAGATAGGCTAATCGATGGAGTGCATTGGTTCCGAATTTGAGGGACCGCGATCGCTCCACATCCACGACCGAATCGGCAACAGTACGGGAAAATGCAAATGCGGGGTTGATGATTTGGCGGTTGTGGCGGCGGTGACGGGCCTCTGGACTATTGGCTTAGCTGGCCGATGTATTCTGGATCGTGATTCGTGGACGGTCGTGGCGCGACCACGCCCGGGTCGGATCAGAGGACGCTGAGCCGGGGTGGAGGTTATTTAGCAGAGCGTTGTGTGCCGTTGCTGGCTGTGGTCGTGTATCTCGGCTGTCTTGGAACGAGCTGTACCCGGAAGACGGCAGTAAAGGTCCAACCCCGGTCATCTTGATTAAAGTCGTGACAGAGAGACCAGTTCCGTAGCATGCGGCACCGAGCGATTCCGACTCTGTGGTCAGTGCCGGTGGCAAGTCTGTGGCGCTGTGGCACTGGTAGCAAGTCATCCATGGCCAATGCCGACACAGTAGCTGCCGACGTGCGATCCGGTCTAATGTGCACGGCACGGCTCTCAGTGTAGCAGTTGACAACTGTTTATGCTCGCTCTCCTACACAGCATGTACAAATATTGCACCAGCAACGGTATCATCCGCGACTGTGCTGTACGTCCATGGATGAGTTGTTCGGATGTGGTCTGTTGTACGGATATGTTCAGATGTCTGTTGCACGGATGCATTCACATGTGGTCTGTTACACGGATATGTTCATATGTGGTCTGTTCCACGGATATGTTCAGATGTGGTCTGTTGCACTGATATATTCAGATGTGGTAAGTTCCACGGATATATTCAGATGTGATATGTTGCACGGATATGTTCAGATATGGTCTGTTGCGCAGACGCGTCATCGCGCTCCGCGGCCCACTATGGCAAAATCTTAGTAGCCATGCCTCGTCAACTAAAGTGGGTTAAAGGCATCCTGGAAGTTGTATCCATTGTTTGCTATGCACACCGTACACCGAATAATGGAGTGAAAGTTGACCGTATAGGTAATGGAGTGATTAGTCCCAGTTTGTCATCAATCTGCATCTTTGTATTCTCTGGCTTTAAACTTGTGCGGCATTGCAGAAAACGTCGATTGAAAACATCATGATCCTCTAAGCGAACCCAACAATATCCCTGTAAGCATGACACGGCCTGGCACATTTGGCTGCCCAACCTGCTGTTTTTCCCGTTTTTCTTCTTGTGGTTTTCATATCGTCATCTGTTACTTTTAATTGCCATATCAGCGGAGCTTCGCCGAAGAGTTGGTTCATTTCGAAAAGCAAGGATGTTTTTATTCTGTTCATTTCCATATATATTACGTCATATTTGTACGTGGAATGTTCATATCATGCTGAAATGTGTATTCTCATATAGTGTGGGATATTGAAGAGGTTTGGCCGGGGTTGGGTGCTGCTAGTCAAAATAACTTCTGGAACGCATTTACATCGCACTACGAACATTCGCTGAGTACGATTTGCGACGATATCAAATCAAATCTGTTTGGACTATCGCAGCCTATTGTTGGGATTGCAGTCTACTGTTGGTCTACTTTTGGGCACTGTACGTATGGGGCCGCTGCGGGCATTAACGATCACAGCCCGATCTGCCGGCGACGCATTGGCTGCCGCGGCGCCTCCCGTCGTCTTGTCCCGCGGAACCTCCCGCGGCACTTCCCGCCGTCGTAATGCTAATCCCATCGGCTGCCGCGGCGCCTCCCGTCGTCTTGTTCCGCGGCACTTCCCGCCGTCGTAATGCTAATCCCATCGGCTGCCGCGGCGCCTCCCGTCGTCTTGTTCCGCGGCACTTCCCGCCGTCGTAATGCTAATCCCATCGGCTGCCGCGGCGCCTCCCGTCGTCTTGTCCCGCGGCACTTCCCGCCGTCGTAATGCTAATCCCATCGGCGCCTCCCGCAGTTCCTCCCGCCGTCGTAATAGAAGTTCCACATCTAAACGTATCAGTGCAACAAACAACATCTAAACATATCCTTACAACAGACCACATCTGAACATATCCGTACATCAGCTGCATACTATTGGACTGATTCAAAATATGTATCGGGGCCCTATTCGCTCATTAATGCCAGATCCTTTTCCGTTGCATTCAGATCCAGCAATCTCACTTCAACTGGTAGAGTAACACAAATACATCGAAACCAGGCATGGTTTCTGAACCATCATGGGGATTTACATCGGTAGAGTAGGGGGGGAATGGGGGGGTTAGGGTGGGGGGGGGGACAAAAGGCCGGGGTCGCCCGCCCCCGACAATCCGGGGGGGGGGGGGGGGGCGTTTTTGCGTAGAGTACGTTTTTGCTAAATGTCTTAAGTAGCCTAAAACCACATAATTCGCGGGAAATAATTTTTGGTCTTGATGGTAACCGTCATACTAGCGTGGTTTGGGCCATGGGCTTGAGGAATTAGTCGTGTGACTGTGGTAGCATGTTCATGATCGAAATTGAAAACAAAACTAGCCGCTGCACTTTAGTTTGCAAAAGGGATCGAAGTAATTACTTAATTATTAATTCTGTAATAATTCGGAATGTAACTGGAAAGAAAGCCGCCCCGGTAGCTCAGTTGGTTAGAGCGCTGGCCTGCGCTGGTCTCCCCTGTCCTGGCAACACAGTGTTCTAGTCGCTTCGCGCGCTCGCATTTAGCCCCCAGCTGAAAGTGTCAGTTGGCAGCTGGCCCGATAAGGCTAGGGACCAGCTACCGGGCGGCCATGTCGGTGCATTGACGGAACATTAAACTTTCAATACAAGATTATGCCGTTGAACTGGAATTCATGGATCGGGTGGTGAGGCCAGGGCTCACGCGACAAGCTCTGCTTAGCAATGGAACCCTGATTCCTAAAGCAAGAACTCGGATTAAATTGTTGTTTTTTAGAATAAAAATAGTTTATACTTCCCACACTAGATGACTAATGGTATGCTTCCGATCGAAGCACGACAAAGGGCCACTGGCATGTCAGTGCATAGTGAGAGATGGCCAGAGTATCAATGTTGCCAGTGTGTTCGGCGACGAGCGACCCATAGAAAGTAGCCAGCCTGTCGTTTGCAGTTTAGGTGAGGCCGAATGGCTCGGAATTCCTCGTATAGCAGAAGTGAAGTTTGATATAGTGTGCCTCACTACGGCGCCGCGCGATAACCGTAGCGGACAGAAGGGTGACTGAGTGAGACGCGGAGAGAAATGGTGCTTCCGACGCGTCGGCTGGGATAATAGCTTCGCAGTTTCTTTTCTGCTTGGTTAGCCTGAGTCACGGCTTGATGACACCGCAGGACGTTCAGGTATTCATAGAGGTTTCCACCTGCGCTCGCTGGCCCAGATCCACTCAAGAGCTACCTTTCGTTAAAAAATGAAGCTCATTCTTTCCTGTTTTTCTACCAAGCCCAATATGTAATTGTCCTGATGTTAGTTTTGTTTTGGTGTGGATGCTGTCACGGTCGACCAGCCACGCGATGTATAAAAGCGACAATCTTGCGATCGGTTAGTTGACATGTGAAGCAATAAAGGCGGCTGCCTTGTATTAAGAAAAAGCACATGTCATGAGCCTTTGTGTTATGTGCTTGCGCCAACTCTTAGTAAATGGTGGTGCATTTTGTTTTCGGCGCCATTTTTCCTTTCAGTGCCAAAGGAGAAAGGAGCTTTATGCAGCAATAATTAAGTTAAGAATAGTGCTGCAACATGTATCTTTCAGCCGTACGCAGTTAGCTATGCTGACATACACCGAGTGTATTGAATCATTCTCCAGATTGTTTATGTCCTCAACTTCGTGCCATATCTTTGCATTTAGAATTTGCATTAATGTCATTAACTTCATTAGGCATTCCATAGAAAGGAGGAGCAATTTCCCGGAGAGGGTTATGTTCTTAGTGACAAAATACCGGGCAGGGCTGCTTTTCCAGTCCTGGACTGGTGCCGCTCCACTGTGTCGGAGCGCTCCGGGTCCGACCTCTCAGGACGTGCTCCCTGTGGGACTGGATATGCTGCCTAGTCTGGCCAGGGTGCATCTACCTTCCTTGGATGGGGGGAATAAGTCACCCGGATTGTCCCATCTTCATGACACGCGGATCGTGTTCTACAAACCCCACGTCTTCCCGGGTGGAGATGCTGATTATTGGTGTGTCAGATCAGCGAAAATGTGATGTGTTGCGATGGCGTCGAACGTGTGTGGACGACGGACATTCAGGCGCCCGCCGCATATTTTGAGCGGCGCGGGATGAGCGCGAGCATCGCACCGCAGAGGTGGCGCAGATTGCCGACTGTGCGGATTATCTGGTGCTGCCGCATTATCGGCTGCTGCAGCGCCAGTGCAGTAGCCCGGCCGCCCGTCCTGACCGACACTGGTCGGGCGGAACACAGTCGGTCACGCGCTGTCCGAGCCTCAGGTCACTGGTCCGTCCAGCTGCTCAGCCTGACCGACGGCGCCGACGGCCGGCCGGCGACCGCCGGGGTGTCTAGTGGGAGTTCGCTCGGGCACCGAGTCCGCGCTCGTCCGGCGGCGTGCTCCGAACATGCTGGGTCACCCAGTCGGAGCTCGCTGGGTTACCTAGTCAGAGCTCGGTGGGTCACCCAGTCGGAGCTCGCTGGACCAGAGACGGAGCTCGCTGGGTCACCCAGTTGGAGCTCGCTGAGCCACCGAGTTAGAGCTCGCTGGACCAGAGTCAGAGCTCGCTGGGCCATCGAATCAGAGCTCGCTGAGCCACCGAGTTAGAGCTCGCTGGGTCACCCGGTCGGAGCTCGCTGGGTCACCCGGTCGGAGCTCACTCGACGACGGTGTCATTCATTGATTTCCTAAGTACGGCAGGTTATTGAAAAGATGTCTTCAATACTCTGCTAGCCTGGTGGACCCAACATTTCTCTAATTTGAGCTGCTCCCTCATGTTAGAGTGGTTCGGAGCTGGGTCGCTCGGTAAGGTTTCCGGATTATCTACTAGTGAAAGAAGTTGATTATTTCGAATAGCTTCATGCACTTCAGTAGACCATTTTGCATTTCTCAAGACCTGCAAGTCTGTCTGGAAATAATGTAGATTGACGTCACAGAATACATTCCTGTCGCTAACTTAATCGCGAAGTTCGTGTCCGAGACAGGAACATTGCTGAGCATCACGTACAAAGGGCTCTCGCAAGCCATTGTATAATGCATGCGGTGCATGAAGGGTCGTCGACTGATTTGGTGCTCGGGGTCCGACGGCCGTTGAGGTGCGGTTCGAACTCGGTTTGCTGGTATGCAACCAGTCGTGTTTTGAGCAGTTTCAGTATTTCGCTGGAACATCGTTGTGAAAGCGTTAGTCAGCGTGTGGATGTCTCGGCTCACTAGGCTGCAGTGGAGCTGACATGTGCGCCAGCTATGGCTGGATCAGTGGTATAGTGAAGTGCATAACTGACCGTGACGGGAGCAGCGATATGATCGGGGCGTATATAACTGACCGCGACGGGAGCAGCAATATGGTCGAGGGGTATATAACTGACCATGACGGGAGTAGCAGTGTGGTCGAGGAGTATATAACTGACTGTGACTGGAGCAGTGGTATGGTCGGGGAATATATGGCTGACCGTGACGGGAGCAGCGATATGATTTGGGAGTATATGACTGACTGTGACGGGAGCAGCGGTATGGCCGGGGAATATATGACTTACCGTGACGGGTACGCGAGCTTCTCGAGCTGCCGCACAGTCCGCACCAGCGGCCGACCTCACCAGTGCCGGTAAATACCGCAGGGCCATGCGCAACCGCGGCGTGGAGCTCTACATGCTGGGCCCGGAGGAGGGTGGCTCGCTGTCGCAGTCAGACGTGAGCTGCCTGCTGGCGAGCCGTCACCTGACCGAGCCGCGCCTTCAGTCGACCCTGTGGCAGCTGCACACTGCCAGCCGGCAGCTGGTGACAGGTCAGTGACGTGACGAATCAGGCATTACTGTACAGTGTACACAGCACCAGCCAGCTGGCAGCTGGTGACAGGTCAGTGACGTAACGAATCAGGCATTACTGTACAGTGTACACAGCACCAGCCAGCTGGCAGCTGGTGACAGGTCAGTGACGTGACAGATCTAACGTTACTGTACAGTGTACACAGCATCAGCCAACTGACAACTGGTGACAGATCTAACATTACTGTACAGTGTGCACAGCACCAGCCAACTGGCAGCTGGTGACAGGTCAGTGACGTGATAGATCTAACGTTACTGTACAGTGTACACAGCATCAGCCAACTGACAACTGGTGACAGATCTAACATTACTGTACAGTGTGCACAGCACCAGCCAACTGGCAGCTGGTGACAGGTCAGTGACGTGACAGATCTAACGTTACTGTACAGTGTACACAGCATCAGCCAACTGACAACTGGTGACAGATCTAACATTACTGTACAGTGTGCACAGCACCAGCCAACTGGCAGCTGGTGACAGGTCAGTGACGTAACAGATCAGGCATTGCTGTACAGTGTACACAGCATCAGCCAACTGACAGCTGGCGACAGATCTAACATTACTGTACAGTGTGCACAGCACCAGCCAACTGGCAGCTGGTGACAGGTCAGTGACGTGATAGATCTAACGTTACTGTACAGTGTACACAGCATCAGCCAACTGACAGCTGGCGACAGATCTAACATTACTGTACAGTGTGCACAGCACCAGCCAACTGGCAGCTGGTGACAGGTCAGTGACGTAACAGATCTAACGTTGCTGTACTGTGTACACAGCATCAGCCAACTGGCAGCTGGTGACAGATCTAACATTACTGTACAGTGTACACAGCACCAGCCAGCTGGCAGCTGGTGACAGGTCAGTGACGTGACAGATCAGGCATTACTGCCGGACCATAGAGGTCATTGGCACCGTCTGTAAAGTGAGTGGGTTTCGCAAGCAAATTTAAGGCAGGGATACATTTACGTTAAAGCAGTCTGACGTTAATTGACGTTAACGTGCTGAAGCCGGGGGTGAGCGTGGAACATCTCCCAGGTATTTATAGTTTCAGTTTACTTTGCTCCTCCGCAACATAATTTGTAGTTGGGGCGGGGGAGGGTTAACAAGAAATTGATTTTGTCAGGAAGCGGGCATCAGCCCACTCTTGTCGAAGAGCACCGAGGGATCTTTACCGTGCGGATAGTGAGGTAATTGATCATACCGCCTATCAAACCGGCGGCCGCGTGTTACTTTTAGGTGGTTAGTAGCAGCATGTTTTCATGCGGCATTGCGTGTTATGTTAGCACGGTGTTTTGCATGTCGCGTCTTCTATGTCCGGTGGCATCTCTGGGTAATCATTTTACGTTATGGTAACTGTTTAAAGCAAGTTGGTCCATCTACGTCCCGCGGCACCGCGAGGTAGTCGTTTATTTCGAGTGGGAATGCGAATCGGCTCATGTACTTCCGATGCCACTCGTGTGAGTTATTCCTACGAATGTATGCGCGGGCGTGCATTCCGGGTTGGACCGATTGTTAGAGTGCGTGTTGGTAGGTGAGGTGTCTATAATAACTAGTTGATAGTTTGGTGGCGTGCTATCCAAAAAGTAATTGGGGGATTTGTGGGTGCTTGTTACCCAGGAGCGATTGAAGCGAGATAGAGGTGCCCTCTTCTTGGCAGGACTTAGGTGGTTGACTTTTAGCGTCAAAGCTCATTGAGGTGTTGTATGATGGTCACCTTCTAGTCGAGGCTATGGGCGCTGTATAACCACTGCAGTTCATGCGCCCTGAAACCCAAATAACTAACTCTAGTCGAGGCTGTGTTGGTTGTGTTGTGCAGCCAGTTCTACGTCTAGTGAGGATGGCTTCCTTTTGACTGTGGGAGTGATTTAATGTGTTCTTTGTGCCAAGCGTAGGTTTTGTGTGAGTGTGGTTGGAGCGGTGAGGTGTAGACTTGTGTTATGTCCATGTTTTCTGGCGATGTTTACGTATGTGGGTTTGTAGGAGTGCTTTGCAACCGCCTACCGAATATTTTATGTCTGGATAAGTGGTCGATGTTCAGGCTCTCTGCCAGCTCGTTTCCTTGCTCGTTTCCTGTAGTGTTGACGTGGCCCGGAATCCAGAGGAAGGAAAAGTTGTTTACGTTGCGGACCACAGTTTGTTGGATTCGATCAATAACTGGATATGGGCAGTCGTGTGTGTAGCTAATTGACTGTCAGACTGATTTGGAATCTGAACAAATTCCAACTTTTCTCGTGTTGCGCCCCTTTAGAATGAAGATAGCGGTCAGACTAGCCGGTGCTTCAGCAGTGTAAATGTAAATTTACCTATCCAGTAAACGTTTAGAAAGCTTAAGGCCTGGTCCAGTGATGCCGATGCCTACTTTGACCTCGTATTTTGACCAATCCTGGAATACGCGTGTCATGTTGTTGTTTAAATCGGCGAATTTGTTGAATGTGCCAATAATTGCAGCCAATGTGATATTTGGTTTCTTTTCCGAGAGGAAATACTCCTTTGCGATAGGGTTATATAACACATGCAGTTGATGCGACCCCAAACCCCACTAACAACAGCAAGTGTTTATCTTTGATTGTTAGTCCTGAATGACACAGTGGGCGGTCGAGGTACAATGGTTGGCAGTGTGAGGATAAAATCTGAAATAAAAAGGTAATTTGAACACTAAATGGTGGAAGTTTGTGCAAAAATCGGCTCCTGTCATATCTGTTAGGCTGGAAATATCGCTGTACCGGATGATTTTCAGTATACTTGATTTTGATGCGGTAGCGGCGCAGCTGTTGTATCCTGAAGGGGAGGCATATCTGAGTCTACTAGAAGACTGCCTATCAATAAGGTGCTGCGGGCTCCTGTGGCTACTCTATTGCAGTTATTCTGGATGGTTTCTTTTGTTTGCAGTGTTGGCGAAATGGTAGCAAAGATGATCCTGCTGAATTCTACGTTGGGTCGTATTATTAACTTGCACAGTCACGGTAGTATTTTCCCGTCTCCGCCCAGCCTATACATCCTAGCTCGCGGAGTAGGTTGAAGAGCTTTGCGCATATTTTCGAGTTGGCTGTGATATGCGTGTTGAAGCTAAGATTTTGAGAAAAAAAATGTACTCCTATGAACCTAACTCTTTTTCCTTGCTCTATGACCTTGCCGTCGATGTGAAGAAAAGTTGTTTTCGGTGTTGATTTGTTTTGCCTTAATGCTGGAAACCATGTGCCAAATCTACAATAAAATACTAGAACAATGAAAAGTAGAGCGAATTTATCGTGCAAGGATATTCCACATGTCTGGTTTTTGTGAAATCACTGTGATGCATTCGTCAAACTTGTATTCTTGAAGATTTAATAGCAGACATGGACGTTTGGTATTTCTTCTTGGCATAGCGCAAGCGAGAAAGATGTACTTGCACTACTTTTGAGAGTGGCTACAAAATTAAGCTACTTTGAGAGTGGTTATAAAAGTAAAGCAAAAGGACCAAAACAATTTGGTGACGAACGTAAGATAGACCTACACAAAATTTATATCCAATGCCACCGAATTTTTACTACGCATTGGTACAAGTTTCAGTGGATGTTGATTACTTTTATATTTGATATACGATGGTAAGTTCCTAGGAGACGGGACAGCGTGGATCATGGTGATAGTGTAACAGTGTGCCAAAAAAAAAATGGCGCTTGAGTTTGGTAGTTCCGTTTGTATGGACAACAGTGTTGTATGCACTATGTTTTGGATATCTGCATGTACAATCCGGACGACAAAAACAACAGAAGAAAAGCAAGTGTTAGCGAAAAAACTCCGAGAGAGCGGAAGTGAAAGCAGAACTTAAAGCAGCCACACCCTAGTGAAGGCCAGGTACTATGGCCACCACCCTAGTGCAGGCCAGGGACCACGGTCATCATCCTAGTGAAAGCAAGGGACAACAGCCATCACCCTAGTGAAGGTCAGGGGCCGCGATCGCTGTCCGAACAAACGTCAAGGACCACGGCCCCCATCCTATCGCAAGCTAGGAACCACGACCACAATCGTATTTGAAACTGGTGGCCACGACCACCAACCCACACGAAGCCTGAGACCACGACCACCAACCAACCTGAAGCTATATATATATATATAGGGGACGAGTAGTCTAGGGGTAAGTTGCCCGTCTCACAATCGAAAGGTTGTGGGTTCGAGTCTCACCTGTGACTACTCTTCGCCCGCGACCAATCGGCGTGAGAGATTGGCGACGCTAAATGACTCAACGGTCGACGTGTCGTAAAGCCAATAACCAACCAATATATATATATATATATATATATATATATATATATATATATATATATATATATATATATATAACATTTATAGCTATAAGCTGAACGACCAAAGCTAGAGTCCAGCTTCTACCAAGCTTGGCTATTATTTGGCAGATATCAAAACAGAAGTGTGATGCCAGGCGAGTGCAAACAAGAGTTAAGGAACCGACAGGACTCTTTAGCTCTTGCGGTACCTTGTGTCCATGTGTACCTTTGACCAGAGCAAGAACGTCAGAAGGCCAGACATACGCCAAGTTTCCTACACTTTTGAGCACATTGCGTCCGCCGCTAAATCGAATTTATCAGGTCAGGCGTCTGCCTTCCTGTTGTAAACGGGCCGCGAGATCGCAACTTCTGCGAATCGATCACAACTGAAGTTTCCTTCTCCGGGTGCCCTGTTCGTTCTGAAGTTTCCGTTCATGGGTGGAGTGCTCATGCAAATTGGAACAATGGAACACGGGAAGGATGGGCAAAAGACGGCCGACATATTCAGTGTGGCATTCTAACGATCATTTGATTTATTAAAAAGCCAAGGGAGGTCACCCTAATTAGAAGACAGAAATGTGGTACTTTGCACTGAAATAAGTTGATTCTGAAACTGTTGGGATTTGTCCTTCATATGACGTACGAAAAGTATTATCAATAAATGAGAAAATCAGCCTGCATCATCATTTCATCGTGAATATGACACGTAGTGATACTAAGTTGGCTGTCCTTGTTGACGGATAGGCACGCATGCGCGGATCCCGGCAATCATCATTCACTGCATCCCTGGATGTCAAAGCGTATTATACAGACTCACGACGCTAAACATGGTAGGCAAAAGGGTGGTGTTTTGTTGGCTTCCGAGCCACGTGGAATCGGCGGGAATAAGGCCGTTGATGTTGCAGCAAAACGCACTGCTCCAACTCCACGTCTTCCTCTCCCTGCGAGGGGCTTCTTCCCAGACATTAAGAGCGCCGTTTCGAAGAAACTGTAGAACAACTGGGAGTCCACAACTGACAAGTTGATGAGAATCGAACACGGTCTTGTTGAGTGGACTTCATCATCACACAGAAATACCCATAAAAACCTCCTGAATGCCGACCAATGGCTACTGTGCCAAAGGGGCCACGCGCCACTGTCAATTCAACATATGTTAATTGCATGTCTCCGATTTGCCCATGATCGAAAACGTAACTGGACGCACTTCCGTCGCGTTAAGGGACTTTCTGGGGGACGAGTCACCCTTCGTTCAATCAAGACAGCTATTCCATTTCTTTTCACATGTAAAGTTTTCTGTGGTACATGCGCCTCACTAATACCTTATTTTGGTATGTGGTAAATTCATTATGATTCTACTTTACGCCTTGACTGTAGTGGATCCGATAATATAGTGTATATTGCGGAGTCTGAACTAGGTTTCGCTTAGATGCTTCCGTAGGACTGACTGCAATGATTATTCCATGAAAACTGCAGTCGATGCGCTCTTAAACCCCAATAAACAAACATCGCGAGATCCATTTCCTTGACCACTTTCTGGAATCTCTTCGGCTGAAAATTATCCTACCCTGTCACCCTCCCTGATACATTTCCTGCTTGCTGACTTACCAAAGGTACTCAATAGGCAGCAGCTGGGTGGTACTGTGTGAATCATGTCACGTACGCTATGGGCACGTTCGCCTGCTACAGAAATTGTATGGTTTCTCTGGCATAATGAGCTCTATTTAGATTTGGCCAGAACAGTGCGTTGCGATCTGGGTGCTGTTCTTCAATATACGGGAGCAGAACATCCTGCATGCCGGTAGTGTACGTCGCCGTCCACATTACTCTCATTGGGTAGGATTACGGGCTGAGTTAACTTGGGCTCATGTCATGCCGGTCAAGAAGTTTGCGTGGGAGCTTGCTTTATGGTCCAAGTTTGATGTGGGAAAGACGTTTCCACCAGCTGAAGCGTAGACGACAGAATTGGGAGGTATTTGGCTGCCTGCGTGGGTCGAGTAGAACTCATCCATCAGCACCTCCACTTTCACGTTCACCTCCGCGTCTGGTCTGGTATTTGTCTGAACCTCGGTCGCTTGCGATGCTTTTGTTCTCTTTCGATATTTAGTGTCTGCCTCTTGGAAGTTGACCCAGACGTATGATCACGATATTCCAAATTTTGTTGCACGAAATCCCGATCTAGCCCGTGACCACGCGTACCAGCTGCTCGCGAAGGCGAGGAGACACGTGCTTTGCTATTCTTCCTTAGCCAGGGGTATTTACATTCGCACGGGTCTGCAGTCTGGTAGTAATCTTATGAACAACAGACCTACATATACTACGAGGCTGGAGATGCTGTACACGGGCTGCTTTGCTCTTAATAGGGTTGTTTGCAAGTAAGCCCACGATCATATCCCGGAATACTTGTCTATCCAACGCGGCCATGATGACCACAAAATGGCCATTGTGAAGTGGCATTTTCGTACAGGATTAAACTATATTTCAGCTTTTACGTGATAATTTGTTTTGCTTCATACTGCAATTGGCTGATATTGTACACGATACCAAAATTGGCCTCCATCTACACTCCTTACCCAATATAACATGGATATTATTGTTTAGATGTCTATAGTTCGTAGATCAATATTGTACACCTGTATCGATGTTATTTATGAACCGTGATCCAGGAAGTCGGATGCGTAATCAATGAGCTTGGACCACGAAGCACAGCTCAGCTATGCTTTTAGTTTAGTTCTTTCATTGTTTAGCGCATATATCTAGCTTTTAACGTTCGAGTCTTAATCCCATCGCAAAGGAAGAAGATCAGATAATCCCACAGCGTAGAACAGATCGATCCCAAGATTACCATTTGTGTGCATGCCAGGTAAGACGTCATCTCAGACTTCATGTATGTCCAAAAACACCTGTATAGCACCCGCTCAAGCACTGCGAAGGTGTGACCACATCTGAACGCCCGATAGCACACAGGGTTGTGGCAAGATTTGAACTTGTATAGAACATGTGTTGCAGGAAAATGTGAGTATCACCATGTTTGCACCGGATACAAACTGTTCTTGAAGCCAACCTGGGCCCCACTGGGTCTTTGCCTCTGCGAAAAGTTGAAACAGTCGAAGGTGAAGCAAGCACATTGGCCCGAGTTTTCGCCCGTTTATCGATCTTGAGCCAAAAACCCCTATTCAGAGGAAAAGATGCCGCTTCAAGACGAAGAGTTACCCATTCGCGCATCGCATTTTCTTCGCCGAATGGGTCACCTCGAGGAAATGACCCCTACCCCCACTCCTTTCCTCCGATGCAAATTCCTGAATCTGCCCCTGATGCTAATGCAATACCGTATGTTGTCACCATAACTACGGTGAATTTGCCAAAATATGGCACCTGCACTCGCAGCCAAATAGCAGGGTTCTTCTCACCTCTTTCAGGTCCTCCCTCCCAGTGCCAAGCTACTCTGCTGGCGCTATGCCTCGTCATCCGTTTTGCTCCGTTGTCCCAAACATAAATAGCAGCCAATCTGACCGGCCGCGTGAATATTTAGCGAGGTGATTTCCCACGAGTGGCGATCGCGGCTGTGGCGGTGACCCGTCCGTCAGGCCGGCAATAATTGAGCGGCGCTAATAATGCATTAAAGTGAGGCCGGCGGGCGCGGCCGGCGGTGATCGCTCCCGCCGTCCGGAAGCGCGCGCCGTGGGCTGGTCGGACGCGTCCCGGCGGACCTCATTGCGCTCGGCCGCTGTCTCATGGCCCACTGTTCGTGGCTTGTTAGGAAACTGTGAGCACTCCGCCGCCCTGGACACCACGTGGCGGCGCGCTAGCCAACCTGGATTACAGGACAAAGGGTCGCGTGAAGAAGTTTGTTCAGTGTAGAGCACGTACGCAGAATTTCGCAAGGACAGTATATAAGATATAGTGTTTCGAGCATGATATGTATGGTACTGAAATCCACAGGCGTATATGCCGACTCCATCACATCCTTTAACACCACACCTAAGTCATATATTCTACTAGTTTTATCCTTCTTAATTTTTTTGCAACGTAACAACTAAGGATTACCAGACGCCTGCCTGATCGCCGCAATTAATTTTTTATATTGCTTCTGTGTGACGCATTATGTCCCTTGCACTCTTCGTTTCTAAATTCTGGTGAAAGTGTATTGATTTGCATGCGGTTATTGATCTACGAATCCTTTCCTAGTGTCTTCGGGCAATGATGCACTGGTCGGTACGAGCGGTGTTTTCGCTCGTACTGATCTGCCTCCAACGTCTAGAACCATATCGTTTATCAAAATGCACGCTGAACATCAATAATATTCGTCAGTAGTGTAGGGTTGTGTGGGCAGTCCTCGACCCTGTGTGTGACTGCACGTGTGTGAGAGTTTCTGCCACGCAATACGTCACAGCCGTTGTCCATTAACTATAGCCGTGACTGGCACACTCGGACCAACACGTTCACACCATTTTACACGTATTTAACGTCTTCTAACGCGGCTAGCCGTCAGCATTTGATGCATCCGGGTGAAATCACCGCGCACCTAGCCTACACCGTCTGCCTTACGTGTTGGCCACCGTATCACACCTAGCTGACAGCGTCTGACTCATGTGTTGGTCACCGTCTCACCACTAGCTGACACTGTCTGACTCACGTGTTGGTCACCGTCTCACCACTAGCTGACACTGTCTGACTCACGTGTTGGTCACCGTATTACACCTAGCTGACACCGTCTGACTCACGTGTTGGCCACCGTATCACACCTAGCTGACAGCGTCTGACTCATGTGTTGGTCACCGTCTCACCACTAGCTGACACTGTCTGACACACGTGTTGGCCACCGTATCACACCTAGCTGACAGCGTGACTCACGTGTTGGTCACCGTCTCACCACTAGCTGACACCGTCTGACACATCTAGGTGTCTTCGTCTGACACACCTGGATTTATATCGTCGGGCACATCTAGCTGACAAATCTAGCTGGCGCCACATCACACCTCAGACGCGGGTTCGACTTGCATGGGAGTATAATTTCCCCCGATGTTCAGTCAATGCTGTCTTACATGATCTAAACCAGTCTTACATTGTCTTGAGCAGATCTGACGCACCCGACCCGATCCATTGAACCTGATCTGGCTCGCTGGAGCTCTCGACGTACGACGCCAGCTGGCTGAACTGGCCGCCTGACCTGCTGTGCCTGACCTCGGCCGTCGCGCTTGACGTGGCTTGTCTGACATACCGACCTGACGTATCTGACCTGGTCCGGTGTTCCGCAGGCGCTGAGCGGCCTGGTCTGCTGGATCTGCTCAGATGTGCAGACCTCGCCTCGCAGATAATGGGTCGTGGCGCCAGCGCCAGTCAGGCGCTCACAGAGGCCGCCATGGACACCTACGTCAGGTAACCCTCTCCCGCCCTACGTCACCACTAACGGTGACCGCCATGGACACCTACGTCAGGTAACCCTCCCCCGCCCTACGTCACCACTAACGGTGACCGCCATGGACACCTATGTCAGGTAACCCTCTCCCGCCCTATGTCACCACTAACGCTGACCGCCATGGACACGTAAGTCAGGTGACCCATTTACCGACGAAAGCCAGGGACGTTTACACAGTGTGAAATTATTCGTAAAATATGGTGGAATTTACCACTTTCTGAACACTCAATCGACATCCTACTCCAAGAAGTATCGACATCCTCCTTGATGCGTGCTTATGAAGTCTTCGTGTCTCCTTTCTAACACTACCTCGTTTGTTAAATAGCATGATCATGATCTGTGTGTGTGTGATCAGGGTTTTAGGACGCATCGAATGATCATGATCTCGATAAGGGATGGTGGTACACGAATATTCCGCAATGCAATTTCAGGTAAATGGATTATTCATTATGCGATATGGCATACATCACCAGTGTGTATTTTTTTAATCACTATCCCGAATATAGTTCTTCCTATCATTTGAATATCAAAACAACCGAGGAAAGCACACACAATGGTTCAAATTTAAGTCTGAAAGACATCAAAGGCACATCAATGACACTAATTCTATGACAAATTTCGACATCCTAGTGCGCACGTTTCAACATCTCACACCCAACGAAAAACCAATATTTTAACACTGCGTTTACATCAGGTGACACACTGTCCCTCCCCCTCCACAAACCCACTGTGTAGTACTACTATAGTAGTGATGCGCGGTGTACCGCCATCATCACCATTGTCGCGATATTTCCGCACATGTCTGGCGTAATTGCCCATGGGCATACAGTATGCACAATAGATCTACCGAGGCAGCCATATGTCAATGACAGTCGATTGTGTTGGAGATGAACCAATGTTTTCTCGCCATTGCACGTTCCCCGAGTTCGTCTCCGTGGGAGGTCTGGGCGCTGTTGCGTGATTGCTCAATGTGTGCTCAAATCCAGAGCAGAGTTGGCGAAAAGTTGGACAAACTAGCTTTGTCCAGACCAGTAATTTTGATCGGTTTGAAACTTGACAAAACTGTACAATGCTTGAGTCGTGGGTTAAAAAAAAATTGCGTACAGCCAATGAATGCATCACAAGCATCACACACTGATCACAATAATATAGCCATTGGATGTCACTAATCCATTGGATGCCTGTGCTCATGTACGCAGTAATATCCGTCTTGCACCACTTTGTGACTTTGCAGTGTGTCTTATTAGTCAATCTTCTAATTTGTATCTTAGTCCATTGTCTTGTCCTATGTTTCTTGTCCTATCTAGTCTTTTGCTAGATGTTATGTCAGTTTTTATCCAGTACTCTGTCGAATCATATTGTATATTCTTGCATCGATACCTATCTTGGATATAGGTAGTACAGGAGCA
Organism: Imbricaverruca yamaguchii; assembly: GCA_034440575.1. Classification (NCBI taxonomy): domain Eukaryota; kingdom Metazoa; phylum Arthropoda; class Thecostraca; family Neoverrucidae; genus Imbricaverruca; species Imbricaverruca yamaguchii. The sequence continues at coordinate 1,838,340 of JAOTOL010001587.1, forward strand.
TTGACAACTTCCAGGAAGTATATATTTCGATATTGCTCAGTTGCATTGACCATCTTGTTCCTGAGTAAACTGAAGTTTTTTTTATTATCAGTTTACCTATATCCTCTATTGACGTAAAATAGGTAATGTAAAACGTTTGCTCTCTTATTAGGTTACTAGCGGGGAACATAATTTTGGTCGTGTTTCAGCTTCAAGTTCCGCCGTTGGATTTATTTTGGTACGGGTTACGCATTGTTTATTTGATAAAACTCCCCGTTTTCCCATTACATGTTCAGGTCTGTGTGATTCGTGCTCCTGATTGACTCCGTGTATCGCGCTGGTGGAGTAGGGGTGGCTCAGTCACTGGTGCTCAAATGCCAAGATTTGATCGCGGCGATTTGTTCCGAATTACAGGTTCTTCTGAAAAAAGTACATGCTTCGTATCGTGGCCGGTCTTCCAGCTAGCACCAGTTTATACCATCTTTTTGTGACACTGTTCAGTGTACGCCCAATGCCCTCGGTGCGCTCGTTAGGCCAGATAGCAAACCACTGGTGACTGCCGACTTTTGTTAACTGCAGCTATGCGTTTATTGTTCAGGTTCCAGTGTATGCACAGAAGCTTTAGCGACTCGCATAAACAGTGGCGATCAATGTTTTGTAGTCGGCGCGACGGTAGCTCATCCGTCTTGCCTTACCCATAGATTGTCCATGCTATGTTCCCGAGCCCGGCCGACCACGTCCAAGACAGCTGCCTACCCTCGCGTCCAAAATATCAAACACGGCACAAACTGCACGCGACGTGCGAGCTGCATAGTGTGCGGTGTGGCGGTGACGGTATGCAGGCGGTCCGTGTCCAGTCCACACATCTGGCGCCGGCGCTGGGATTGGTGGCCATAGTGCGCGGTGTGGCGGTGATGGTATGCAGGCGGTCCGTGTCCAGTCCACACATCTGGCGCCGACGCTGGCATTGGTGGCCATAGTGTGCGGTGTGGCGGTGACGGTATGCAGGCGGTCCGTGTCCAGTCCACACATCTGGCGCCGACGCTGGGATTGGTGGCCATAGTGCGCGGTGTGGCGGTGACAGTCCGACGTGTCCAGTCCACACATCTGGCGCCGTGGCCGGCATTGATGGCCAGTGCACATTGCGGCGGAATCAGCGCGCAGTGCGCCGCCAGACAGCGGCAGCCGCCGGCTGTCGGGTCGGCTCTGATTGGACAGCGTGGCGCACGAGGTCGGAACGACGGCCGCTGCCTGCCGGACGGCAGCTGCCGCCGCACGATGTGTCGCACCGACCGCCGTGCCGACCCTCGCTAGCTGAACCAGGCGTCGGGCAGACGGCGCGTAACACGAGGATCCGTGTGAAATATATGTGTCGATCTGAAGCGGCGACGACGCATTGTCGCTGTCGCCGGCCGCGAGTGGCCTGATGTGGTCTGTGGATGCTGATAGCAGCGTGCGCGGTACGACTGAGATCCGCAGACGCTGCTCGTCGAACACTGTCGAATGTGTCGAGTGTGTCGAGTGTTGATGCGACTCGCCGGTGGCTCGGGTTAGCTGGTGCTGGAGCGGGTGGCCTGTGAGGACAGGCCACTTGTCAGGCGTCCTTGGTAGCCAGCATGTTGATTGATGGTGCCGCGGTTAGGTCCTTGTCCGCGTGTGATGTAATGGGAATTAACGGCCTTTTATACCTGCTAGAAGATTTGCGATGTGTTCTCTGGATCACATGAAATTACACAATGAAAATCGCGTCGTGAAAAGTTTTGACATTGTTATATTTACACTTAAAGGTGCCCGAAAGTTATGTTTCCCACCAAGTAAATCTGAGTTTGACACAGGAGCAAAAATGTCATTTCAACCTTAATTATACGACCAAAGGAGTGGACTCTAACCAACTGAGCCGCCCCGGTGGCTCAGTTGGTTACAGCGCTGGCCTGCACTGGTCTCTCCTGTACTGGCAACACAGGGTTCGAGTCCCTTCGTGCGCTCGCATTTAGCCCCCGGCCGGGAGTGTCAGTTGGCGGCTGGCCCGATAAGGCCGGGGACGAGCTGCCGGGCGGCCGTGTCGGTGCATTGGCGGCACGTTAAACTTTCGGTCTAAATTCTGCCGTTGAACTGGAGTTCATGAATCGGGTGGTGGGACCAGGGTTCACACAACAAGCTCTGCTTAGCAATAGAACCCTGTCTCTTCAAGCCATCCCAGCAACAACTAGGATTAAATTTATATTTTAAAAAAAGAAGAATTTATGGTCATTTGGTAGCGATGAATTTATTGCCCGTCCTGTTTATGGCTCTGTTATCTCCGTAGTTCCTTCACCCCGTGTAATGGAACATAAACAGATATCATATGGCTTGCTCTAGTGCTATGTATCATGTTGGGATGTTCTATTTCACTTATATGGGAGCTTTATCAATTTTCTTTACTCTGTGACAACTATTTGCGGCTTAATTTTGCGTGCGCTGTTCCGGAAAATCGCGAATGGAACATTCGCGCTGAGAGGTATAAAACTTGCACCCTACGCAGCTCAGCTTACCCAACAGCTTCGCGGTATTCTCTGATCGAAGGGCAATGCTGAGTGAAGCAAACTGTTGTCCAAAGGCGGTAAAAGGTACACCAGAAGGAAATTGAACAAGGAGATTTTGTATCTGAATAGTTAGCAGTTTTGAATCAGTTATTTTGCTATTACTATGCAGCTATTTGTTTTTGCGGCCCTCCTACGCAACATAGTGGTCTTTGAATCCTTTTCCATGTTACCGACAAAAGCGATGAATTGTGTCGCCGGTTGGATCAGTGCTGATGCTGCCTACGTGTTGTTTGATTTTGGCGTGATTGATCCGACGTGATTTACGAGCCATTCTTGATGAGCGCAGTTCAAACTTACTCCGCTGGATGTCTTGCCCGATATAGCGCTGCTTCCTGGCGATATCTATTAATCTTCCATCTGATGGTAATCTCTGCATCTCATCTGGAAAGCCCGCTAGCCGGCCCCCTGGAGCCGAGCCAACTGCCCCTCCCCCCCCTACGGCCACGAAACGCATTGCATGCCGGGCAGATTCCCATATGCAGAACATATCCCAGTCTGAAGGAAGCCACATAGCACACATACCTCGGGGAGGTGGTCTCGCGACGCACGGACCCTTCCGGGGTCCCGGTGGACGGTCCAGCTTGTCTGTGTGGACAAGCTGGCCGTCTGGAAGCTGACTGTAATTGGCGTTGGTGACCACGCCATTGTTGTGGCAGTTGTGACCACGCCATTATTGTGGCAGTTGTGACCACGCCATTGTTGCAGTTGTGGCCACGCCATTGTTGTGGCAGTCGTGACCACGCCATAATTTATCCTGTGACCACGTCACAGGTTACGGTAGCTGTGGCAGCGCCATAGCTGTGATATTTATAGTCACACCATGGTTGCGGCAGTTGTGACTACGCCATAACTTGTTGTGACTACGCTATAGCGTTTACAGTTATGATCACGCCAAGGTACCTGCTGTTGTGACAGGTGTGACCATGCCACAGCTGTTGCAGTTATGGTCATGTCATTGTTGCGGCAGTTATGCCACGGCCACATTTGTGGCAGTTGTGATCACGCCACATTTGTAAAACACACTCGTGGCAGTTGTGTGCACGATAGTTGTGGCACTTCAGACCAGTCGTATCAGTCGTTACCACGCAACAACTGTGACAGTTATGACAGTTGTGGCTGTCGTGTCCACACGGCAGTTGTGGCAGCTGTGACCACACCACGATTGTGGCAGCTGTGCCCACGCCACAGTTGTGGCAGCTGTGTTCACGTCACGATTGTGGCAGCTGTGCCCGCGCCACAGTTATGGCAGCTGTGTGTTCACGTCACGATTGTGGCAGCTGCGACCACACCACAGTTGTGGCAGCTGTGTTCACGTCACGATTGTGGCAGCTGTGTGTTCACGTCACGATTGTGGCAGCTGCGACCACACCACAGTTGTGGCAGCTGTGTCCACGTCACGATTGTGGCAGATGTGTGTTCACGTCACGATTGTGGCAGCTGCGACCACACCACAGTTGTGGCAGCTGTGTTCACGTCACGATTGTGGCAGCTCTGTGTTCACGTCACGATTGTGGCAGCTGTGACCACACCACAGTTGTGGCAGACATGATCAGTGGGCGGCGCGGCACCGCTCGGCCTTTTAGCGAACTCCCCGGGCACGGAGAGCAGAGGCTGTGATGGCGACGTGCCGTCTCGGCCATGCATCTTACATGCAAGTGCCGGGTCAATGTTTGATGAGATAGCTCGAGAGCCGTCAGACCAGCGGCGACGTGCCCCCGTCACTCTGCCCCTGATGTCTGGCGCCCGTCGTACTGTCCCTAATACCTGGCACCCGTCACTGTGTCCGTGATCTTTGCTGCTCGTGACTGTCCGTGAATGTCCCTGACATCTGCTGCCCGTCGCTCTGCCCCTGATATCCGCCCCCGTCACTATGTCCCTGATATATACTGTTCGTGACTGTCCTTGATATCTGCCGTCCGTCACTTTGTCCTTGATATATTCCGTCCCTTTCTCCGTTCCTGACATGCACTGTCCGCATTGCGTATGTGTGTCACTGGTGCCCGCCGGATTCGTTAATTTGTTGGATGTCGGTGAGTTCTGTGTGCAGCTTGATCTATCTCTGTTAAAAGTGTGTGCTTCGCAGATGCGTCACTCATGTTCATATCTGACCCTTGTGGATGTCCCTCTGACCGGCACCTGACCTGTGTGTGTGGGGAGGGGGGGTCGGAAGGCCTCTCTTGTTTGCAGAGGTCGGCCGCCGGCTGATACCGATCCTCTCGGACATCATCGCTGACGGGCCGGCGCCTGACCTGTGTGGGTGTGGGTCGGCAAGCCTCTGATGTTGGCGGAGGTCGGCCGGCGACTGGCGCCGATCCTCTCGGACGTCATCGTTGTCGGGCCGGCGCCTGACCCGTGTGTGTGTGGGGGGGGTCGGCAGGCCTCTGATATCGGCGGAGGTTGGTCGGCGACTGACATCGGTCCTCTCGGACATCATCGTTGTCGGGCCGGTGCCTGACCTGTGTGTGTGTGGGTCGGCAGGCCTCTGATGTCAGCGGAGGTCGGCCGGCGACTGACGCCGATCCTCTCGGACATCATCGCTGTCGGTCCGGCGCCTGACCTGTGTGTGTGGGGGGGTTGGCAGGCCTCTAATGTTGGCGGGGAGTCGGCCGGCGGCTGACACCGATCCTCTCGGACGTCATCGTTGTCGGGCCGGCGCCTGACCTGTGTGTGTGTGGGTCGGCAGGCCTCTGATGTCAGCGGAGGTCGGCCGGCGACTGACGCCGATCCTCTCGGACATCATCGCTGGCGGACCTGTGCCGGGCCGTGACGCGCTCTGTGTGGCCGCCGCCGGCGCCGGCGTGCGGCTGCACCTGGCCGACGCAGACCTGGCGCGCGTGGTGCGCCTGTGGCCGGCCGTGCGGCGCCACCTGCCGGCACTGTCGGCCGACCGGCGGCACGCCGTCGTCCGCTCGTACCGACACGTGGCGGCGGCCGCCTCCCGCCGCGGCCTCCACTACGTCACGGTACGGCCCGCAGCACGTGACCCACCTCCCTCCCCTCCGATGTCGTGTGCGCGCGATGTCAGTAGCGCCGCTGGCCGGTCCGCGAGCCCGGCGGCGAGCCCGGCGGCGACCCCGCACCGCTGGCCGGTTCGCGAGCCCGGCGGCGAGCCCGGCGGCGAGCCCGGCGGTGAGCCCGGCGGCGACCCCGCACCGCTGGCCGGTTCGCGAGCCCGGCGGCGAGCCCGGCGGTGAGCCCGGCGGCGACCCCGCACCGCGTTGTGACGCCGCTGAGTCAGCCGCAGCTGTGCTGACGCTCGTTTGATGTTGAGCTCGTGCTGGAAAACGCGACGGGTGACGGGAGGTCCGGCCCGAGCGTTCATCAAAAATTATCATGGCGAATAAGCCCACATTTCATGAGCTTCAGACCGAAACATGCTTCCCCAGAGTAATCTCATGTGTGATGTGCAATTTGGCGGGTGTGTTCAAAGCTGGCCGCGCCAATGTAAATGAATGTTCGCTTTTCAGAAAAGAGTTGTGAGCAAAAGTATAGCATCTGCTGAGAAGTGTTTGTTTGCAATTATCTGTGGTACCTGGATATGAGGATGTACTGATTAAGTTGTGCCGGGTTCCCTTCTGTCAGCGCTGATCTTACTCGTCCTCCGATCAGGTCGTGTCTTTTGCCATCTCCCCACTCCTCGTATGTCCCTGTGGGCGGGCCGTGTCGCACCCTCCGAATGTGTCACCTCTGACTGCGTGACGGTCACGACCGTCTGGTTCTCCTCGTCGATCCCGCATTCTGACTATTCCGCGTCTGACTGCGTGACGGTCAGATGGCGGCGGCCCTCTCGACTGACGACTGACTGGTTCAGGTTGCGGCGGCACTCTCGGCTGACGACTGTCTGGTTCAGATGGCGGCGGCCCACTCAGCTGACGACCGTCTGGTTCAGATGGCGGCGGCCCACTCGGGTGATGACTGTCTGGCTCGGCTGGCCGACGTGGATGCGGCCGCCATCCTGTGCGCCGGCGAGACGCCCCTGGCGCCGGGCGCCGTCGCGCCCGCCCGTATGCTGGCGCTGTACCTGCAACTGGAGGCTGCGCTGCTCGAGGAGTCTGACGGGGCACTACTGCGGCGGATGGAGGTCGAGCGCTCCTGGAAGGAGGCGACCATGTACGGCCTCTCGCTGGCCCTGGAGAATGGTGGGTATTTGCGTTCGGAGGGAGTGGTGTAGGTGAGGGGGACGGATGACCAGCGTACTTGTGAAGCCTGTTGTCGCTTTTGATCGATTAACTGCTGCGGCCGTGTATGTGTCCATGCTGCCGACGTCCGCCCACTGATAAATGGTCATCATTTGCTGAATTATAGGGACAGTTTGTCAGCGACTGCTAGTCGACCGTAGTGGGCGTGTCTGACCTGCCGATGTACGTCGCTGGAGCTCACCGATGTTCGCGCTCGCCGTCAGATCTGGTGTCGCTGCGTGCGCTGCCGCACCCGAGCGTGGCGCTGCTGGCGCCGCTGCTGCGCCAGCTGGACGTGGCGCTGCGGCAGGCGCTCGAGAGCGAGGCGGCGCCGGCAGAGCTGGCGGCCCGCTTGCTGGCCGGAGCCGGCTGGCGACGCCGGCTGCGCGCGCTCTGCGACCGCCGGCCGACGTCGTCGGGCCTGGACGACTGGCTGTCGCTGCTGGCACTGCACTGGCGCTGGACGGCCGACCGGCTGCTGACGGCGCTGCCGAGCACGTGCCGTCAGTCGGAGGAGAGGTCAGTCTGGCGGCGACACTCCTGGCTTCTCTCACTGATGGTAGGCATGTAAACGATGTTTGCTTCCGCCGAGTCACGCGATTCAGTCTCACTACGGTGAATCCAAGTCGTCGGCCAGCTGCTTCCACTCCCGGCAAACTCTTGCCCGACCGTAAAGTCCGTGTGTGCTACATCCCACCTCAGCCCCCATTCAGTTGCCGGCAGCCAACACCCTATGGCGTATCGTCCCAGGATTCGCCAGATGAGGCAACCGACGCCCTATAGCGTGCCGTCCCAGGGTTGACCAGATGGGGCAACCGACGCCCTATAGCGTGCCGTCCCAGGGTTGACCAGATGGGGCAACCGACGCCCTATAGCGTGCCGTCCCAGGGTTGGCCAGATGAGGCAACCGACGCCCTATAGCGTGCCGTCCCAGGGTTGGCCAGATGAGGCAACCGACGCCCTATAGCGTGCCTTCCCAGGGTTGGCCAGGTCCGGCAGCCGACGCCCTGTAGCGTGCCGTCCCAGGGTTGGCCAGGTCCGGCAGCCGACGCCCTATAGCGTGCCGTCCCATGGTTCGCCAGATGAGGCAGCCGACGCCCTGTAGCGTGCCGTCCCAGGGTTCGCCAGGTCCGGCAGCCGACAGTTTGCTTTTCGATCTGCGGCCTCCGACTGGCGCCCGGTGTTTCAGTCGGCGCTCTCCAGTTCGGTGTGCGGTTGCTCTGTGGTTGTGTCGACGGCTCGATGTCGACATACTAGTTTGTTCAGCACGGCATGTTTTGACAAGGACGCTTGGAGCACTTCAGCTGGAGCCATTAGCCAATTGACGCCAGCGATGTTTCACTGTACGAGTTATTTCCGCCGGTAGCCAGGCCTCTCCACTAAGCTCCCGGGACCGGCCCGGTTAATTCCTGCGCTTTGTCATGTCCGATTCCCCCGGAATCCAATGCAGTAGACAAGTAATAGTAACAAATATTCGCTGTGGCCTCTTGTTCTCCAACATATCCCGTGCAATTTCCCTACGACCTTTTTCATGCGACAACTGTGTGGATGAATGGATGGATAGACAGACCGGCGATCACATTGACTGATTGACTGGTTGGCTGGCTGAATGGCTGGCCCGCTGATAGGTTGGTTGGTTGGTTGGCTGGTTGATTGGTTGGTTGATGGGTTGGCTGGATGTTTTGTGTGTATTAGATGTGGGAGTGAACGCAGCAATCTCGAACACAGTTTTATTTACTGGTAAGGATTGGGCTTAACGATATGAGCGATACGACTCGATCCAACTGGACATTACTGTCTCAGTTTTCATTGCTTAATGACTTTTGAGTTGGGGAGCCAGCAAGTTCATTCATGCATCATGCTAATAGTGTGGCGTTAAAAAGTTGCGCTATCTTGCGACACGTTCTTTACCTTATAATCCAATTAATGTGATCCACTTGTACATGGTGTCATGCTTTATAGTTCAGAGAGAGAGAGAGAGAGCGTGTTTTTGAAGCAACGCAATGGTTGCAGCGAGATATATGAGCTGTGTACGTGATATTTTACTGTCAGTTCCCCTGTGGTAAGACAGGATTGAATAAGTACCGTCGCATCGGCCTCCTGAACGATTCCATCCGTCGGCTGTCGGCGGAGCTGAGCTATAGGATGCGGAACCGAGTCGAATCGCTCCAGCCTGGTCAAGATCCTCGCTGCAAGTTCAGGACTTCATACAGCCTGCGTATCTGGGTGACATTAGCTCTTCCTTAACTCGCCACGTCTCGGGGGCAATTTTACGCCTCCCCTGAGGCTTCCACGGATAGCGAAGAAACGGCACGTGGCGGTTCGCCAAAATCTGGCATACCTTTTCCATATCAATTTGACGTGTGAAAATGTGTGGGCCAGGTGATCTACGGTCACAGAGTCGTGATCAAATAAGGTCACGTCCAAATTTGTTCAAACAGTTATCACGGTATGGTTAATAAAGATATTCAATGAAACTTTCAGCCTTTGCTTATATGTATGGGTACAATAAAGCGCACCAGAGGATTTTTTTAATCTTTTATTCGTCGTTTTTTGAGGACCTATGCGTTTTGCATATTTGGCCATGAGGGCTAAAATCGTAGGTTCTGGCTAAGGTAAACACTTTTATGAGGGCATGTTGGCTTAGAACGATATCCGGTTCACACTATCAATTAAAAAATCAAGAAAATTGAAAACTGAATTAAAACAGTTCCAGAATTTGGATGTTCATTTTTGGGTGGACAAGCATTTTAGGGCATGGTCGATTTCGCCTTCCATTTCTGATTCCAAATATTTGCTTTTGTTTTTAAAATATGCCCCAGAACGAACTCCTGGAAGCAAAAGCATGACGTCCGTCGTGATCCCTTAGACATCCAAGTGACGTCACTTTTTTATGGATAACAATTTTGTGGTGGATTCTGGCACTGCTCGTCGAACCTTTTCTGATGGCATAACTTCCGTTTTCGTGCTACGCTTAGTTTGAATATTAAGCGGGCATAAAATACCCGCTCCCCGAGACGTAGTGTGAGGATTTGGCCGGAGAGACGGCGCGAATTAATGACACGCACTAAGCCGAATTGGAGGAGGCACTGATTATTGGATCAGAAGATCAGATTGGATACTGATTATTGGATACAGGACCCTAAGCTCAAATGGCATACTATTACTCGGTTTGACTGTTCTATCACGCATACAAAGTGTCATAAGAGAACGGTGCTGTCATGCTAAGCTTGGAACTAGATCAGTCCCTTGGTTATTGGTTTTTTCGACATATGGACGGTTGAGTCATGTAGCGTCGACAATCTCTCACGCCGATTGGTCTCAAGCGAAGAGTAGCGACAGGTGAAACTCGAATCCACAACCTTTCGATTGCGAGACGAGCAACTTATCCCTAGTCTACCCGACCCCTAGACCAGTACCTTGGAGTTAAAATCGACATAAGGATGATTTGGAACTAAACCGGTACCTTGGAGTTCAAATGAGGAGTACGGGTGTTTATGTTCAAAATTATATTTAGGTAGCAGTTTTTTAACAGAAGGGACAATTTTATCATTCAGGTTTAGACTTCGATTGAACGAAGTAGTTAGTGTGATTTTATTCACTGTTCTTAATTACTTTAGGTTGCTCAGTGACGTAGTCAGGCGAATGAGTGTCATGGGCATACATGCGAATTTGCATATGAATTGTATGACAAGCTAAATTGCTCGCAAAGAGGGTGGGGAGCACCAGGCCACCACCAAGGCCTGGACGACACCCTGCTTTTCCAGCCGAGCCTCAGATCGTGCATTGATTTGGAAGTGATCAACAAGTTGGCACCCAGACAGCTAGTGAGTATCTCCTAACTCTTCCAAGGAAAATCCCTGCCGGGAAATATCGGAGGACTTCGGACGTGCCCACAATCTCTGGAGGAAATGCGTCCAGAGTCCACCTGGCGAGTAACGTCTCCCCGACAGTGCCCAGCCTGGGAAAGTTCTGAACTGTAGACACACTGCATGTGGTGTATTATGCTGTTTCAGTGTAGGTATGTCATTAGGCGCAGGGAAGTTTTGTTCGGAATCCTCAGCGCTGCTACAATGCATATATACAATGCTGTATTGACAGATCCATTCCATCTCCTAACTTGGGCGTTGATAGCCATACTTTTACATAGTCAGGGCATGACCTGATTGAGACATGTTTTGCGGGAAACTCATAGCTATGAGAATGTGCCCCTATCACTGCAACCATTGTGCGCGACATCTGGACTCTGACACCACAAAAACTGGCTGGCTGGGATGCACCCCCACCAGATACCTCTGACAGCGTTGCAGGTGACGCCCGAAGCACATCGAGCGGACGCGTGATAGGCGCAGTCCTGGCGCTAACTCTCGTTCGGCTGCCATGGCAGGTGACTCGGCCATCGCGAGACCGAGCCGAAGTGGACATTGAGCGCCGACCTACCCACTCACTTGTGCTTTCTGAGGGTTCCGCCTCTGCCGAGCGTGTGTTCCTGCTGTCAAGTGTGAAAACTGACAGATGTTGGGCCAAGTTGTTTGTTGCTGGCTGCAATGATGAAGTGCTTTATAGCTGAACTATTTGCAACACTTCTACAACGTCCCGAACTCGGGCGTATTTCTCCGCTGGGCTATGGTCTCAGATCGGCCTCCTGAGATCGGCTCGATCCCTTCCACGCGCCTTATTTTGTCGGCGTCTGTTCCCAGAATGGAAAATGGATGGATGAAATGCTGCCAGAATGAGAAATGAATGTATGCATGAGCCGGGGCGGTTGCATACTTGGGCGCCGGTTAGTGCCACGTGGACATCGATGTTCCGGTTTCATGCCCTCCCTCGTGGTTCAGGTTTCATGGTCGCTCGTCGGATATATCGACTGAAAGTGTCTCACTGTGAGCAGGTACCCAGTAATCCAACAGCAAGTCAGACCCCAGGACGTGCGAGCAGAGATAGTAGGAGGACCGGGCTGTAGTTTGCGACGGACTTTGTCACACTTGCACTCGGTTGAAATGAAGAGCAGTCACGTTGCGTGACCCGTGCCCTTGTGACTCGTGTGGTCTGTTTCGCTACGGGAGAACCTCTTCCCTCTGTGAGACCTATTTGAACTCTGATGTGCAGCCCACGTGTTCGTGCGACACCTGCAGCCTGCAGGCCATCTATGTGAGCTCGGCGGTTGCGGTGTGTCGGTAGTGAGCTGCACCAGCTGCACCTGCGACTGGACGCCCTGCTTGCCGCCGAGGTCAGCCGACCTGTACTCTTCGCCGCCGAGGTGACGGAGGGCGTGGCGCGCCCGCGGCCCTTCTCTCAGCCGGAGACGGCCGGCCTGGCGTGTGACCTCAGCCGGTGAGTGGGAGACAGTGTGTCCCGGATGTGTCGCCTGCAGGTCACCGACAGGTCATGGACGTGCCTCCCGACACTGACACTGACCAACCACCGACTGGCCTCGATCATATCTCTGGCTGATGTTGGACTGACGACAGAGTGGTAACGGACTTGCGACGAGCCGGTAACAGACTGATGAAAGATCTCAGCGAGGTCACGATCTGGTCTCGCATATGTCTGTCATGTCTTTGCCTGTTCAGGGGCTGGTCAGGTCCGTGTCTTTGCCTGGGTCATGAATGTGTCACAAGTCGCCGGCAGATCATGGACGTGTCGGACAAGTCAAAGACTGGTTGCATATGCGTCTCCGATAGACCTTTGACTGGTCGCAGACTGATTTGTGTGCATATGTATGCTATAGCAGAGCTTGTGTTGTGTTCGTTCGTTGTGAAGTGTCAGTCGAGTTTGACCCGTTCTTCAGGAGCTTATGTTTTGGTAACTAGAGATGTGGGCAAGTTCTCAGCGAAAACACATAAGGAGTGTTTTCGCTCCGGTGGAAGAGCAGCTAACTTATCATGACGGGACGGAAGGAACACATTCCCTGAGAAATGGAACGATGAACGGTGGTTTGCTTCGCACACAGACCCTTAACGTTTTACGGCCCCTTAGATTCTCAACCACGCACGTATGCCGCTGCAGTTTGCTTCTTTATCGTGGTTTTATGGCCTTTGATGAGCCATGCACGCCGTTGAGGGTGTTTTCGCCTCCTGCGGAGCTCTTGCAGAGGTAATAGTATTAAAGCTTCCACAAATTCTGGTTGTTTTTTCAAACCTCATCTTGAAACTGGCTGTCCAGATTGCGGAGGCAAATATTTAAGAATTTGTTAACGCCAGATCTTGATGTGGCGATGATGATGATGTTGTGTGCCGTCTCCACCTACTCGTTACGAAGCAAAATAAGGGCATGTGAGTTGTAATGCCACATGCGAAAGGATCCGAAACGGGTCGAGACGGCGATGGTTTGGGGAAGCTCATAAGATCTGCTTTCAGAAGATGTACGTTCAAAAGATATACTTTCGGAACAGATCGGGAAACCACCGAGGGCGGATTTTGTTCATGTGTTTTAATCGTGGTGTGTGCGTGCGTCTGTATACTTTGTCGTGGATCAATCGCCGCGTAAGTTGTACACGTGCACGAGAGGACATACTTGTAGATCCACTTCGAGCACCATGCAGTGTAATCGTTTGGTGCATTTTGCGCCGTACGAGAAGCACTTGAACCGTCGTGATCGACTTGTTTTTGTCTGAGGCAAAAGCTAGAATTTCCTGAGTTGTTTTTGTTGTGTTTGTTTTGTAATGCACATCCAGACGGTGGATGGTTCTCGTGGTTTCCAGCTCGGCGGTCGAGTGGTCAACGGCGTGAGGTAATTAATGCATAAGCGTTGACCAGCCGCACCATCGGCAGCATACGAGTATGTCTGAGGAACCGCACAAAACGACAATTTCTATTTTGCCTTGAAGAAGTATAGTTAGTTAGTTTTTTTCGCTTTAAGGCGCATCGACCGTGCTTGGAGAAGTATGAATTATGCTCTTTTGAAAAGAAAAAAAATCGTGTTATTGAAAAGGATTCCAAGAAAGGAACGAAATCACACCCAGGACATTTCAATGTATGTAAACTCAGCTCATGCCAGTTTATAGAGGTTTTGAATGGTGAGCATATTTTTCATGATGAATATGCTGAAGGGGATCACGCTTCATCGGCGAAGTGTGCTTATGATTCGGTGTTATGCAAGTTTCCAACCGGCCTTTTGATGACTTAGTTTCTATTCAGATGCCACGATATGTTTCCTATTTTAGTTCCCACGGTCTTCGGTGTCCTTATTTCACCCTGCATTTAAGATTCCCTCCTCCGATCTGTCCAACGGTCGCTATTCATGGCCCAATGCATCAGTCGCATGTTTTACCAGCAAGTTTCGTATTTCAATCAAAACTTCTTTGGAAGCTTTTGATGAAATGTTTACCAAAGGCTATGCTAACATGGTTTGGTAGGGAAGTGTTGCCTCTGAGTTGTCTTCAATATCTACCGATGCCAAAGTTCAGTTGTACGGCTGAGGTTAGATGCGATAATCGTATTCTGTTGAAGCAGCAACGTATTCATCTTTAGTATACTGTACGCACACTAGGCTGATATAGTCTCTCTTAATCGTGTCTTGACCTCTGTTCTTAATCGTCGCAGTTTGGGGTGACCCCCTGACATCTGCCTAACGTAGCCCGGAACCATGTTCATTGTCGCTTTGCAACTCGGCATGTAGTCGAAGCGAGTGCTGCTTGAAGTCGGGTCACGACCTCGTCTCAATACGTTTTTTATGTACGTTAAAGCATTGTTCATAGCAAGTCATGCAATATGAATTCAAAGGTTAGGTATCTGTGTGTATACACGTGATCAAAGAAAAATGGTGTAATACAAGGCGTAATCATAGGACGGGTTCCTAGGTCACATGAGGGGTTGAGCTAGACAACTGGTTCCTTGCGCATATTTTTCTTTCTAATCGATGTTCTTCAAAATCCCGAGCGCATGCGACAAATTACGTTCTTGAAGAGCACGCCAGGTTTTAAGTCATCAGGCCATGTCATTGAGATTTAAAACAAAACGTCACGAAAATCTATGTGTTTCAGACGCTTTAACCGGTCTTTGGAGGTCATTATCCGCCCCTACCAAAGGTTTTCCGCGATAGCGAAGAAACGGCGCGCATTTGCGCGCCGAATTTCGGTACAGTTCTTCCCACGTCAATTCGATGTGTCGTACAAAAATTTCGAGGCTAGATCGTATTAGGTCACGGAATGGTTCAAGGTCAAGTGAGGTCACCTCCAAAAACGTTCAACCAATCGTCACGCTTTAACAGATCAATAGATTCGGATGAAACCTTCAGCGTTTGTTTATGTTTATTGATGCAGCGCAATGCAAACAAGGATCTTTTTCAGCTTTTCGTTTTTGAGAACATCTATTTTGTAAATTTGCTCATTGGGGCTAACATCGAAACTTCCCGTTAAAGTAAACACCTTTGTGAGGAAAAGTTGACTTAAAGCAATGTTTTCCGGTGCCCTCTACCTATTAGGAAAGGACGAATTCAAGATTATTGAAATCTCAATTTTGAAAATAGGTAAATATAATGTTGATTTATTGATAGGCAACATTTTGGGGTCATAGTGGATTTCACCTTCCTTTTCTGATTCCGACTAATTTTTGTTTCCAAAAGATACCCCAAAATGAACTCCCCAGAGCCCAAAGTATGACGTCTGTCGAGTCGTGATCCTGTAGACCCTTCTAGTGACGTCACTTTTTAGGTTTTTTAGGGACGCTTCGGGCCCTACTCGTCGAGCGCTTTCCGATGACACCACTTGCATTGCCAAGAAACGCTTAGTTTGGAGATTAGATGGGGCTTATGATGCCCCCCCCCCCCCATATCTGACCGAGAAGACGGTGAGCTGACTTTCTTTTGTCTTGAATATGCATATCACCTGTATTGAATCAAGAAAATACGCTTGTTTTGGCTACCAGTGTTTGATAGCTGTGACGAAGACGGATAACTGGCTGTCATCTGTCTGGACGCCCATATCTTTTACACAATGTAAGCCCATGAACTGTCAGCAGACATGTCATATTTCATACTGATATCTTGGGCGGTTTAGTTTAGCCTGAGAATTGCAGGGGGTCGTATTGACCCCTTATGAGCCGTGAGGATTATGGTAAGCTTTATTCCGCACAGAGCTCTGGACGTGAGCAGTGACGGCAGACTCCACAACTCCATTAGCCGCCTGTCTGTGCTCCTGGACTTGGTACACCCCTTCCTCGGGTACTCGGCCTCGTCCGGTCTCCGTTGCTGTAGACGTGGTCCCTGGGCACCTCTCACCTCAGTAGCGTGGCTTCAGCCTCTCCCACGCACCCATCTTTGCTTCATAATCACTGTTATACACGACTCGTCGGGTGCCAACCCGCCTCAATACGCTGGGCTCGGGACAGACACACCACACCAACAACACAATACCGGTCTGATAGAACGCATGGGGCTTCCGCCCATCCATCTGAATATTGACAGGCAGATCCACAAATGTATCACTTGCCAGGAGAGCGTCCATCATGGCAAGGTTTTATGGCGGTGCAGTTATCCAAGGATTTGGATTTTATTCTTGGTCAACCCAATATGATGCAAATCCCTCGACCAATCAGCTGCTGATGTTGTCAGGCGTCGTGTAACCGCTGCCTCAGATCGCTTGCTGTGCTGAGGGCCAATTCCAGACCGCCGTCTACGGGCTGTCCTCTTCACAGCCGGTCTCGTCCCTCACGTTTGTAGTGTCACCTTCGAATCGTCGTTATAGGACGGGCAGACGTCACCGTGGATGACAGGCTGTCTCTACGCGTACTGCTATGGGCTTTCTAAACCCGTCGGAAGTATGCACGTTTAGCTGCAGACCTGCAGATCTTTTTTTTTATTGCACTCCCTGCAAGTGAAAATCCCGAATTGTCATGCTCCTTGTATCCTTCCGACTGAAATATAGCCGTGTCTGGTGCACGTGCGATTCCACCACGCTAGTCTGTCCACCAAGAGCTATGCCAGCATCAGTTCATAAATTTACTCGGTAAAATGAATTATATGAATCCATTGGCTTTTGCCTATCTTCTTGAAGTCGACTCTGTCATCCGCGTACATGTGTCCGCCAGGGTGAGCAGTACATATGAGCTGGCACTCCTGATAGTGAAGGCGAGTGCAGGCATGCCATAAAAGAGCGGGTATGCCCTTTTTATGGCATTGCGCGGCTTTAGAGCTCCTTGTCCGTAGCATTGCCTGCGCTATTTTCGGCTTAGTAGCGGGAGTGGTTCATCTTGCGGCCACGACGTTTTTCTTTGAGTATTGTGTATACTGCTAGCAGGCATGCATTTTGTACGATTAAATTGAAGTGATGCTCCTGGCTGTAGTGCGCTTTAGTACCTGGAGTAGAGTTACCACAGTTGTGTGATTTGTGCAGGCTGTGCTATTTTGAGTAACTGCTTTGACGTGCGCAGAGGAAGTCCAGTTTTGCTATTTGTGCATTTAAAGACAGGTGTGCTCTTCATTTTTTGGTTACATTCATACGCATACACAAATAGTGAAATTGTCGGAAGAGTGTCAGAAGAGTGAAGAGAACGAAGCGACCGGTGACTGGTGCCGTCCGTACCCACTGTTCTGGTCAGCAGGGTGTTGCTGGTGTGCACGAGGAGAGGGAGCGGTGGTTCAGTGTATCGCCGTCCGTACCCACTGCTCTGGTCAGCAGGGTGTTGCTGGTGTGCACGAGGAGAGGGAGCGGTGGTTCAGTGTATCGCCGTCCGTACCCACTGTTCTGGTCAGCAGGGTGTTGCTGGTGTGCACGAGGAGAGGGAGCGGTGGTTCAGTGTATCGCCGTCCGTACCCACTGCTCTGGTCAGCAGGGTGTTACTGGTGTGCACGAGGAGAGGGAGCGGTGGTTCAGTGTATCGCCGTCCGTACCCACTGCTCTGGTCAGCAGGGTGTTGCTGGTGTGCACGAGGAGAGGGAGCGGTGGTTCAGTGTATCGCCGTCCGTACCCACTGCTCTGGTCAGCAGGGTGTTGCTGGTGTGCACGAGGAGAGGGAGCGGTGGTTGAGTGTATCGCCGTCCGTACCCACTGCTCTGGTCAGCAGGGTGTTAATGGTGTGCACGAGGAGAGGGAGCGGTGGTTCAGTGTATCGCCGTCCGTACCCACTGCTCTGGTCAGCAGGGTGTGAGGGGAGGAGGGGGGTGGTTAGTGTATGCCGTCCGTCCCACTGGGGGGTGTGCACGAGGAGAGGGAGCGGTGGTTGTGTCTATCGCCGTATGTACCCACTGCTCCGGCCCGGCGACAGGGTGTCGCGTGCTCTGGACCCGTACCTGTCGGTGCGCCCAGCCGACGTTGGCCGACTGGAGGTTGCCGATCGGCTCAGTCTTCCAGATCTGCTCGGCGAGACTCAGCTGGTCCAGCTACGGAGACAGCTGACCGACGTCATCACCGACCTCCTTCTGCATGACCAGTACACCGAGCAAGGTCGGTCTGCCTGTCTGTCTGGCTGTGCGTTCACATGTGTGCATATCACGAGCTGGTAGAGCAGCCCAGTAGGGCTGCAGGAAGCACGCACTTCTACCCACATCAAGGCAGGCTACGTTAGGTACACAGTCGGTTCACTTGCACAACTTCTCTGGCGAAGGTGCAAGGTATGCCGACGATACTGACACCGCAGGGGTACCGCTCCACCACGTCAGCACGTAGCAACTGTGCCGGGACATGGATTACTCACGCACACACGCAACAGCGACGTGCAGTGCTCCGTGGACTTCGGCGAGACCAAATCTTCCTGGGACCGGGCCTGCCTTCGACAGACTGTCGAGGAGGAGACGCTCTGACTCGTGCGCCTTGTCCCGAGGAGTACTTGGCCAGTGGCCGACGTAGCCTTCACGTACAACGGAGCCAAAACCCACACCGCCACAGCGTTCACTACAACGAGGCACACCAAAACACCCAACACAGACATCACCACCACTGATGGAGCGCACGACACGCAAACCGTCATCGACACCACCGCCACAACAACCACGCACACAGGAGCAGACACCATCACACGAGCACCAGCACACGCACCACGAGGCCGGCTCAGACACCGGCTCGGACACAGAGCTGCACACACACCACGGTCAACATCACGCTAACAAACAATCACGACTGCATACCGAGCACGGCCACCAACACATCCACCTAGTGCACCCGCAAACCGTCGTGCCACCAACAAAACCAGCACATGCTCGCACGCCCACACGATACACCACATATAACCCGACACACCACAGACAACCCGGCACACCACGGACCACTCGGCACACCACAGACCACCCGACACACCACAGACCACCCGACACACCACAGACCACCCGACACACCACAGACCACCCGACACACCACAGACCACCCGACACACCACAGACCACCCGACACACCACAGACCACCCGACACACCACGGACCACCCGGCACACCACAGACCACCTGACACACCACAGACAACCCGGCACACCACAGACAACCCGGCACACCACAGACCACCCGACACACCATGGACAACCCGACACATCACGGACCACCCGACACACCACAGACCACCCGACACACCACAGACCACCCGGCACACCACAGACAACCCGGCACACCACGGACCACCCGGCACACCACGGACCACCCGACACGCCACATACCACCCGACACACCACAGACCACCCGGCACACCACAGACCACCCGACACACCACAGACCACCCGACACACCACAGACCACCCGACACACCACGGACCACCCGGCACACCACCGACCATCCGGCACACCATGGATAACCCGACACATCACGGACAACCCGACACACCACAGACCACCCGACACACCACAGACAACCCGGCACACCACAGACCACCCGGCACACCACAGACCACCCGGCACACCACAGACCACCCGGCACACCACGAACCGCCCGGCACACACACACACACACACACACACACACACACACACACACACACACACACACACACACACACACACACACACACACACACACACTCATCGTTATGTTCCAAGGACGCGACGGACAGAAGCCCCTGGGGATGCAGTAAGGCACTCGGCCAAATTGCCGCACTCGTAATTACATGCGGCGACTTCACCCATCTGAGATGCGCACACAGCACACTCGGACAACAGAGCACGCACATGCGTCACGTTTGTCACTATCCGACTAGCACAACCTCACAATACTGACACTGACACAATGCACAACGCTGGCATCCTAACGCATATTGCACCAACTAGCCACAAGCGACACACAATGTCAAATGCCACATGTGACTCCTCTCACCATTTACTTTCCCTCCACTGGATGTACGATCTTGATCCTTTGGTGAGCATCTCCTCATCTCTGTTGTTTTCACCCAACTCACGTCCACTGACCCTTCCACTTTGGGACCGGCGGAATCCAGAGGGCCGACTAGCCTAAGTTTCAAGATAAACCTGAAAATTATGGACGCAACTTAAAATCAGTGCGCTCCAATTGCTACAGCCGCATGCCTAACATCACTTCACATTTACAACCTCGCATCCCCACTATAATGTAAGCGCACAGCAACACAACTTGATATCGTTGCAAAACAAAGCACAATTTATCAGGCGTCACATCAGACGTTACTCTGCACACAAACGCTCGAAACAGGCACCATGCGTGATTGCAAACGCATGTACGCCTCACGACTAATAAACAATAGGACGCCGTGTCAACGTGTACCCAAGCAATCTACACATTGCACTTCCATTGCACAACCGTGTTCACCCACCACTGATGGTGGTTCTCATAGACCATCCAAGTCAGTGGAATACAGACACAGAAATGAAGGCTTGTCGGAAATTCGCCTCACGCTGTCCAACTTGACGCGATCTGCACAAGCTGTTCAAGAACACCAAGAACTCCACGGACGGGAACAGCGGCGGTGTTGGCTCGGGTATAGCACCGGTGCATAATCATGCGCGGTCGTTCCAGTAATCAACAATTTACAACATAAACGTATATATCATCACAAAATATATCACAATATATCACAATATCATCACCACAGATGCGAAATCCACCCTTCAAAGCATGACGCCTTGCACCACACACAAGCACCCGATCAGAGCATATGAACTTAGAAGCATAGAAACAACAAGTTGTTTCCTCACTAACAACCTCACTACATTGGATCCCCCGTCACACAAGCGTGCATGGCAACAACCACACAGATATGAAGACGCAAGCATAAGTCCACTCTCACAATCAGACTATTATCATACAAATCGTCAGGTCATCAACACACACGTGCTCAAGACATAGGGTATGCAACAAACTGGGTACAGCACAAGCGCTACTTCCCGAAATACACTAAGATGCTAACATTGGCACACCACCAATCAAAGTCCTATATGCAAACTCAGACCTTCGCATCTGACATTCTAGCCTCACGCATTCACACCGGACTCTCGCAGTTCGTTTGCTGTTAACCAATCAACCACAACCAAGTCACCTGTTGCTATTTTGTCCCGTATTGTCTAATGTCTTCATATGTGCTCCGTTGCTCTCATCTCTTCTCATCCTTCGCATTCAAGCAAGTCCTTGCTCGTCTCATCTCCATCAGTCTACCTCTCCACACACGTACACAAACATCCTCGTCATCCACGCAAAGCAAACTAAAAAGTACCACGTGACATCACGTCCAGTGCCAGCCGACGTCACAGGTGGCAGACTGTCCACACCCGACCGACGACAGCGCCAGGGCTGCGTCAGTGCTGGTGCGGCTGGCTGGACGGCGGCCCTGAGCTGGGCTGGCGCGCGCCTGTGTGGCGCCAAATTACACGACACCCGTCCGTCGTGGCCGGCTGGGCTAGCGCGCGCCCGTGTGGCGCCAAATTACACGGCGCCCGTCCGCCGTGGCCGGCCGATCACTTTACCCGCGCCGGCGTGCAGGCATCCCGCTGGCATTGCCTGTTGGACGGGGGCGCACCGCCGCGTGTGTGTGCCGCGGCACGCAGAGGACAGTCGGACGGGGGGCGCCGCCGCGTGTGTGTGCCGCGGCGCGCAGAGGGCAGTCGGACGGGGGCGCGCCGCCGCGTGTGTGTGCCGCGGCGCGCAGAGGGCAGTCGGACGGGGGCGCGCCGCCGCGTGTGTGTGCCGCGGCGCGCAGAGGACAGTCGGACGGGGGCGCGCCGCCGCGTGTGTGTGCCGCGGCGCGCAGAGGACAGTCGGACGGGGGCGCGCCGCCGCGTGTGTGTGCCGCGGCGCGCAGAGGACAGTCGGACGGGGGCGCGCCGCCGCGTGTGTGTGCCGCGGCGCGCAGAGGACAGTCGGACGCAGACGGGAGTCGGACGCCGGCCGGACGTTGCCACGTGGGGCGGCCGCTGGCGTGTGTGCCGGCCGGCCGGCGACTGCCCGCCACGCCGGCTGCCCTGCTGACAAAGGAGGCCGGGTCGGCCGGCTAATGCGTGCTAACCGACCAATTATAACACTTGGCCGCGCTCATGGGTACGCGGTGTGGCGCCGTGGAATAATGTGCCGATGAGCGACAGCCGGGGCCGTGGTACGGCGGCAGCACTGCCGAGTGATGGGGAGTGGGGGGGCAGCCGGGGCCGTGGTACGGCGGCAGCACCGCCGAGTGGTGGGTAGGGGCAGCCGGGGCCGTGGTACGGCGGCAACACTGCCGAGTGGTGGGTAGGGGCAGCCGGGGCCGTGGTACGGCGGCAACACTGCCGAGTGATGGGGAGGGGGGGGGGCAGCCGGGACCGTGGTACGGCGGCAACACTGCCGAGTGGTGGGTAGGGGCAGCCGGGGCCGTGGTACGGCGGCAACACTGCCGAGTGGTGGGTGGGGGCAGCCGGGGCCGTGGTACGGCGGCAACACTGCCGAGTGATGGGGAGGGTTAAGGGCTGCCTGGGCCGTGGTACGGCGGCAACACTGCCGAGTGGTGGGTGGGGGCAGCCGGGGCCGTGGTACGGCGGCAACACTGCCGAGTGAGGGGAGTGGGGGCAGCCGGGGCCGTGGTACGGCGGCAACACTGCCGAGTGATGGGGAGGGGGGGGCAGCCGGGGCCGTGGTACGGCGGAAGTGATGGGTAAGTGCAGCCTGGGCCGTGGTACGGCGGCAACACTGCCGAGTGATGGGTGGGGGCAGCCTGGGCCGTGGTACGGCGGCAACACTGCCGAGTGATGGGGAGGGGTAAGGGCAGCCTGGGCCGTGGTACGGCGGCAACACTGCCGAGTGATGGGTGGGGGCAGCCTGGGCCGTGGTACGGCGGCAACACTGCCGAGTGATGGGGAGGGGTAAGGGCAGCCTGGGCCGTGGTACGGCGGCAACACTGCCGAGTGATGGGTGGGGGCAGCCTGGGCCGTGGTACGGCGGCAACACTGCCGAGTGATGGGGAGGGTTAAGGGCTGCCTGGGCCGTGGTACGGCGGCAACACTGCCGAGTGGTGGGTGGGGGCAGCCTGGGCCGTGGTACGGCGGCAACACTGCCGAGTGGTGGGTGGGGGCAGCCTGGGCCGTGGTACGGCGGCAGCACTGCCGAGTGGTGGGTGGGGGCAGCCTGGGCCGTGGCGGAACTGCGAGTGGTGGTGGTACGGCGGCAGCACTGCCGAGTGGTGGGTGGGTGCAGCCTGGGCCGTGGTACGGCGGCAGCACTGCCGAGTGATGGGGGGGGGAGGGGCAGCCGGGGGCGTGGTACGGCGGCAACACTGCCGAGTGATGGTGGGGAAGGGGCGGGGAGCAGCTGGTGCCGTGTTACGGCCAGTCACCAGTGGTTTGACATGAACACCATTCCCGCTGTGCTAAAAGGAGTCGGGGCTCATCTGCGAACTCGTGAGATCGATAATTATTATTTATTTACCTAATGATAAATAAAATCATACCAGACTTCTCAAGCGAATTGTGCTCGTTTTTCTTCTCACTTCTCTGCAGTGATCCGGCCAGGCGATGCATTTTCCCTAGCTATGGTTATGCTACTGTCATAAGTTCATATTCACCAATTCCCAGAATCCCGTCCCACGACATCCATTGGATAGCACGTCTCTGGACGTTTTCGGTGGCTCCCTATGGGACAGCCACTGGGGCGTGACCTGTTTCGGATGTCTGGCCTTCTAATGTAACTAAGCGTGTTGCTGTGTTCTCTGTGGGAAAATTTGCTGCAGATGGTTGCGTATGCCTGAAGTGCAGCTATGTTGGTTGTTGAATGGCGTAAATTAGTTTGTTTTTGTTTTACTCCGTTTTCATGACCTGACACAATTTTACACTCACAAAATCATGTTCATTTTTCCATTGTGTACATTGGCCCTTCAAAATTGGTTTTCTGGGTGTTCCGCAGTCGTCACATTTCACCCCAATAATACCTCATGCGCTGCTGCCCGACATTTTTACTTCTATTTGGCACTCATAGTGGAAGGGTCTTGGTCCGCCTCCCCGACCATTTGTACCCACCTGTACAGGAACTCATAGTGGAAGGGTCTTGGTCCGCCTCCCCGACCATTTGTACCCGCCTGTACAGCCACTCATAGTGGAAGGGTCTTGGTCTGCCTCCCCGACCATTTGTACCCACCTGTACAGAATTAGTTCGTGCGTGGACTGGGGTAGCTCCATTTCAGGTTCCCTGTAGTGTATTGGCCTGAAATATCACGGTTGCCGGTTCTACTCCAGCCAACATCAATGTCTTTGTCCTTGATGTCGTATTTGTCATTTCATAGGCAACCCACTCGCAGTGAATGATGTTCGAGATCTCCCTAACGCCACGACATAATTGCAGCCAGTCCTGGTTAAATCAGACACAATTAGTTACAAAATGCAACAGTGCCGATTTTCGCCGTTATGGCCCCTTGGAGCCGTGACCCGGACTCTGTCCGTCGTGGATAACGTTGTCGTTGGCCTTGCCGGCTTAATCGTAGTTAAAATGATCTCGCAGATATCCTGAAGTTTGTTTTTGCTAGCCCCTTCTATGTACCAAGATCGAACCAGGG
Source organism: Imbricaverruca yamaguchii (assembly GCA_034440575.1). Taxonomy (NCBI): domain Eukaryota; kingdom Metazoa; phylum Arthropoda; class Thecostraca; family Neoverrucidae; genus Imbricaverruca; species Imbricaverruca yamaguchii. The sequence continues at coordinate 1,862,976 of JAOTOL010001587.1, forward strand.
ATTGGATTGCTGTGACAAAAATCACCCATCCTTCACCCTTCCGCCTGCGTCAGAAGCATGGTCTCCGCCGTTGTTTTTAGTATTATCTGCATCTTACACATATGGGCATCCCTACGGCTTTGAGATCAGTGAATGCAATCACCGTGTCGGACGCTTGGTCAAGGGCCAAGTGTAAACACCATGCATGCATGCATTTGCCGGAATGTCGGAGGTGTGTGTGACGCCTGCCCCGTCCCCGAGATAGCGGAGGTGTGACAGTCACACGCAGGCGTGGAATCGGTTCTGACAACGCGTCGGCTGAAATTTCACGTTCCGCAACAGGCCGCGCGACTATCTGACGATCGGGGGCCATGTTCGGCTGGATACCTGGCGAATGGTGTGTTCCAAGCATTATGCTGCACCATCCGTCCCGGCAAATCCAGCCAATTGCATGCCAACAGTTGCAGAATTGGATATATATGCACAAAAAGGAGGCTTAGTGTGATGCAAATCGTATGTTTGGAATCGGCATACGGTAAACGTTAGAAAGGATGCGCTTGTTCTGATTAAAAGCGGCGTTTTCAATGTGAAGAGTGTTTAAAACAGCACGTCATACACACGGACAATATACAATGCGTGAAATATGCGGTGGATTATGGGATGATATTGAAATTGCGCTAAAAGGACTGCAAGAGGAATTGATACTGCGATTATCACTACTCGCCTTTCTTCGTCGCTGTTGTGCGTATTTTAGTATCGCGGTAAAGTAAGCAATTTTGCTCGAACGTCTAATGGTGGTGAAGCTCCTGATGCGAGATTCATCACATAAGAACAGTTCTGATACAATATGTGATGTAGAGAAGTAGTTGGAGTGGCTTCCACATATTGTTTTAGTTGTGCATTCTAAAAGAAGACGGATGTTTCGGAAGCATAGTCCAAAACAGTGAATCGTCTTCAAAGCGGTATGGTGGTCTACGGCTTTTGACCATTTGTGCATCTTCCAAGAACCCGTGCAGTCGTAAAGCGAGTCGTCCCGGTCCCGCTGCCGCGCTGCCGACTTATTCATCTCCGGCGCGTCCTCTCCGTGTGGTGCGTGTTGTCGAAGCTCGGCCCAACTGCCCATCGAGTGCTGTGCTGTCTGCAGACGGCCGGACGGGCGTCCCCTGGGGCCGGCACAGAGCGTGGCGGGCCGTAGCAAGCAGTGGGCCGAATGTCGTTACAAGGCTAACTTGCCGGCGCGGTAAACAAGGTGAGCGGACGCCACTTGACAGGTGGGCCGCGTGACGGCGGCCGGCAGCCGGCGGCCGGCCGTCGCGCGGTGTTGACTCGGCCGGCGCGGTAGGCTCGCCCCTCGCGGGACGCCGGCTCAGCGGCGGCTATCGAGCGCGGCGGCGGCCACCTCCGTTCCGTTCCGCTCTGCACTGCACTGCACTGCACTGCACTGCACTGCACTGCACTGCGCCGCGCCGTGCCGTTGGCAGCGCTCACCGTCTCAGCGAGGCACTCTCGCTGGCTCGCCGCGGCGCTCCCGCCAACTCACAACGGCGCTCTCACCGGCTCGTGCCGACGCTCTCGCCAACTCACCGCGGCGAGACGAGCAGCGGTTGTCGGTCGGCAAGCGGTGTCGGCCCGCTCGTGGCCCGCTCGCGGCCCGCTCACGGCCCGCGTGGGCCCGCGGCGCATTTGGCCGGCGGCCGCGCCTGGTGATTGCCGATGACGTCTGTCGCGAGGCGGCCCGGCGTCCCAGGTGGCCTTGTCGAGTTTACTGCGGTCTTGGAAGTTCTGCCTATCCCATAGGGATCGAAGCTGATCGGCGATGACTGGGCTGACGCAGACTCCCGGAGGGGCCAAATTATATTAGCGCCGACCGAGCCGGCCGGGCAATTCTCTCACTTATCGGCTTCCGGTCTCCTGGGGATTCATAGTCTTGGAGTTTTGATTATGTTTCCAGTCAAGTTTTCAGAAACGGAAAAAGATGGGACTTGCCCTATATCACCCTGTGAACGTCACAAAAGTCAGCGGGAAGTGGTCAGATCCGGGGAATGGGAATATGCGAGCAAAATGGGTAGGAGCTCGGCACCCACCTTCTTACACTAATCCTGCTTGTGATCTGAACATCACGTGCCCAAATTGTAACAGAGTTGCTAAAAAATGTACTGTTTGAGCCGTGAAATGTGTATACTAGCATAGTACCGTAATGCTGGGCCGTAATCGTAGATGCTGTGACCGTAGACCGTAGCCAGCCGACGGGCAGCTCCTGAACTGGAGCCGGCCGGTGGCTTGCCGGCGGCGTCCGGACGTGGGGCTAAAGTCCAATGGCCGGCGGTCGCCCGCGGGGCGGGAAAGGACACCTGCCGGTCGCCGAGAGCCAGGGCGGTGTGTCTTGGTCTTCCGGTCGCGGTCGCGCCCGACGAACCACCCCCGGCTGGTAGAGCGTCCCGGATCGTCAAGCCTCGCGGGTCTGTCGCTGTCGGACGCCTCGAGAAATGTAATGTCTGTCTTACGGCCCCTAACTTAGAACTATTAGCCTTTACTGTCGTCGGTGTAAGAAGTTTCGTTTATTACCGTTGAATTGTCATTAACTGCACAATACATGAAGTGCAGCATAATCGAACTTTCGGAGTTATCGCGACGCGCGGGTCTCCTGGACTATCACGTACCTACGAGGACGACCTTCACTACAAAATCGTGTCATATTTTCTCCATTTATATCTTGAGCTATGCGGCATAATCTGGCGACGCTTGGTGTAGATACAGTTTAATGACAAACTTGTACACCTGAAAATTTTTTTTACCAAGTTAAACTCTTACCTGGATCAAATGAGGACAATTTTTAACTGAAAAGCACCCGGTATGTGTGGAGCGCAAATCGCATCGCCAAATATTGGTCCGATCTGCTGACAGTTACCATGGTTTGCTCTCGTGCCCTTTATATTCTTTACAAACGTAGACGTCATGTTGTGTCTGACCAGGTGGAGTCCCTTGGTGATGTCCTGTCCAACAACTCTTGCATTTTTCCAACAGGTACGACTGATCATTTTCTTGTCTGAAGTGTCATTTTCAGTTGTATATAAACTACTCACTAATAAGCATTGCATCCAAACCCTTGAGCATGATAGCGCCATACAGACGTTGCCCACGATGTGAACCTTGGTTGTGCATCTAGCCGCACTTGACTGAGTTATGGGTGCAATATGACTATAGCAACCGAGGCCCCGAAGGCCCAAATAAAAAAGCTTGCGTCAATCTAGATATAATTGTGTGGCATGATGACCAGTAAGGTGTGCTTGCTATAAATTATCACAACCATATGTCAAATCATTTTAAGGGAAAATTTGGTCAATGAAAAGATATATGTACGTTTTACGGAGACCGGATATGGGACAAAGCTTATCTGCGGCCCATCTAGTGGATGCATATATGTATCCCATAGATGCATATATTCCCACAACATAGTCATAAGTGTATGTGGGTATCATAGCATAGGTATACATCATAGCTAGGAACATATGTCTTCGTCTTCCGACTGGAGGAGACCACCCTGTGTGTTGGAATTGTCGTCTGACCGGCCTACACGCGGCTATCAGACCGCCAGTCCGCCGTCGGTAGCCGCCAGTCCGACGTCGGTAGCCGCCAGTCCGCCACTGATAGCCGCCAGTCCGTCGTCGGTAGCCGCCAGTCTGCCGTCGGTAGCCGCCAGTCCGCCGCCGATAGCCGCCAGTGCGCCACCGATAGCCGCCAGTCCGCCGTCGGTAGTCGCCAGTCTGCCGTCGGTAGCCGCCAGTCCGCCGCCGATAGCCGCCAGTCCGCCGTCGGTAGCCGCCAGTCCGCCACCGATAGCCGCCAGTCCGCCACCGATAGCCGTCAGTCCGCCGTCGGTAGCCGCCAGTCTGCCGTCGGTAGCCGCCAGTCCGCCACCGATAGCCGCCAGTGCGCCACCGATAGCCGCCAGTCCGCCACCGATAGCCGCCAGTCCGCTGTCGGTAGCCGCCAGTCCGCCGTCTGTAACCGCCAGTTTGCCGTCGGTAGCCGCCAGTCCGCCACCGATAGCCGCCAGTCCGCCACCGATAGCCGCCAGTCCGACGTCGGTAGCGGCCAGTCCACCACTGATAGCCGCCAGTCCGCCGTCGGTAGCCGCCAGTCTGCCGTCGGTAGCCGCCAGTCCGCCGCCGATAGGCGCCAGTGCGCCACCGATAGCCGCCAGTCCGCCGTCGGTAGCCGCCAGTCCGACGTCGGTAGCCGCCAGTCCGCCACTGATAGCCGCCAGTCCGCCGTCGGTAGCCGCCAGTCTGCCGTCGGTAGCCGCCAGTCCGCCGCCGATAGCCGCCAGTGCGCCACCGATAGCCGCCAGTCCGCCGTCGGTAGCCGCCAGTCTGCCGTCGGTAGCCGCCAGTCCGCCGCCGATAGCCGCCAGTCCGCCGTCGGTAGCCGCCAGTCCGCCACCGATAGCCGCCAGTCCGCCACCGATAGCCGTCAGTCCGCCGTCGGTAGCCGCCAGTCTGCCGTCGGTAGCCGCCAGTCCGCCACCGATAGCCGCCAGTGCGCCACCGATAGCCGCCAGTCCGCCACCGATAGCCGCCAGTCCGCTGTCGGTAGCCGCCAGTCCGCCGTCTGTAACCGCCAGTTTGCCGTCGGTAGCCGCCAGTCCGCCACCGATAGCCGCCAGTCCGCCACCGATAGCCGCCAGTCCGCCGCCGATAGCCGCCAGTGCGTCACCGATAGCCGCCAGTCCGCCGTCGGTAGCCGCCAGTCTGCCGTCGGTAGCCGCCAGTCCGCCGCCGATAGCCGCCAGTGCGCCACCGATGGCCGCCAGTCCGCCGTCGGTAGCCGCCAGTCTGCCGTCGGTAGCCGCCAGTCCGCCGCCGATAGCCGCCAGTCCGCCGTCGGTAGCCGCCAGTCCGCCACCGATAGTCGCCAGTCCGCCACCGATAACCGCCAGTCCGCCGTCGGTAGCCGCCAGTCTGCCGTCGGTAGCCGCCAGTCCGCCACCGATAGCCGCCAGTGCGCCACCGATAGCCGCCAGTCCGCCACCGATAGCCGCCAGTGCGCCACCGATGGCCGCCAGTCCGCCACCGATAGCTGCCAGTCCGCCGTCTGTAGCCGCCAGTCTGCCGTCGGTAGCCGCCAGTCCGCCACCGATAGCCGCCAGTCCGCCACCGATAGCCGCCAGTCCGCTGTCGGTAGCCGCCAGTCCGACGTCGGTAGCCGCCAGTCCGACGTCGGTAGCCGCCAGTCCGCCACCGATAGCCGCCAGTCCGCCGTCGGTAGCCGCCAGTCCGCCACCGATAGCCGCCAGTCCGCTACCGATAGCTGCCAGTCCGCCGCCGATAGCCGTGCCGACCGCTAGACTTTGACCGACAGTCACATACTCGATGCCGGCTTGTCTAACCGTTTCGAGAAGTTAATATGAGCTATGTGCTTTTCTGCATGCGACCAAAATCGCAGCACCAGAGTCCTTTTCGTTCGCGAAATATGATTTCGGTAAATACATCCCAGAATGAGCAATTTTTCTTCACCACCACCTCCAGGAAGCGTGATGGATCGATTTCTCAACAATTGGGGTTTATGGCCAAGCTTACTGGGAAGTGAAGACCGCCGTCGGATATCTCGATGGGCTCATTTAGAACCCATCTCGGCGAAGAGATCCAGTCTGAGAACATTCTGTCATGCCAGCTTTCCTCGATAATTATCTGTGCCTCCTGTCTTTCTTTAGCGTCCTTCATTGCTGTGGTTATGCGCATGAATTGTGTTGTAGCTGTTCTGGATCCTGCACACGCATGTTTATATCTGGTCGTCAAACAGCATTAGTTATTTTGGGCTTTAGGGCGCATCGACCAGGGTTGATCATTCGCGTCAAACAGCATTGTTTTGCATGTATGCTGTCACCCAAAACCCTCAACTGCGTTGGTTCTCCAATGGCGTCTGGTAGAGATAGTGCGCTCGATGCTGCCACTAAATAACGGTGCCGCTCCACTATGTATGTGCCAGCGCATTGGATGTCGCAGACGCGCAATGACGGTCGCTCATTTTGTCGTCTCGTGCTTGTACTCTCTTAAGTCGCCGCTCACACTTTATCCTCTCCTAAATCCTGGCTGGTCGCGCTGAATGGGTGTGCGCTATTTTAGCGCTGGCTCTTGTGTGGCATTTTATTAGCCGGCCGTTGGCAAGTTGGCCGGCTCCCACGAGCGCGACGTGCCATTAGTCCCAGTGTCGTGTCCGTCGCAATTTGGACCGAGGACTCGAACGCACTTTCTTCTGTCTCGCCGCGGCGTCTGCAGCGGCCGGCTGTGTTCTCTGTTCTCACGAGGCTTTCTCGATGCCCGCTTCGCTGGTTGGCTTGATGTGCAGCCCGGCCATGGCCCTGAGATGGCTCGGCGCCGACGGATACGAGGCTGTCTGTCTGCTTGCCATGCTAAGAGACGGCAATGTGAGCCAATTCAGGAGAATACTCACTGCAGCGTCATTAGTCATTCACCGCCCCCCCCCGGTTAGATGCTACATTACCAATGCACATATCTGCAAAATGCGCCAATGCACAAAATTGAGCTTATCTGCCTAAGTTCTAAGCTTTTTCCTGTTTTGGATGTTTAGCTCATATCCCCCTCCCTCCCGGCAAATTTGATTTGAGGACGATGTTCTGAATCTGCTCATGACCATTGTGGTCCTAAATGTTTGTCTTGGTTCATTCATATCTTGGTTCACCTGTGATCATTGTTTGACTCGCTGTGACACTCTCAGTCATGAGTTAGTTATTAGGGCTTTAGGGCGCATCGACTACATTGGTCATGTAGCGCCCATTCCCTCAGTATCAGTACTCATGTCAGACTACATCTCATACTGATTCTCAGCCATGAGTATCAGTATGAGATGTAGTCTGAGATCTCAGTGTGGGAACTAAAATTTCAATGAAGTAAAAGAGCATTACACGTTGGTGAGTTTACTAACAAAACGAGAATGTCAAAGGCAGTAATGGGCAAAGACGAGCGTGGTTATCCAGTGTAATCAGCCCGAAGTCTGACGCCGTGCCGCCGATGGCAAAAGGGAAGCTGGTGCAATGCTTAGTCTTGCCCGGCCCGGTGTAGTTTTGCCCGGCCAGAACTACATTGCTCTAATAAGGTTCCGCGTGCGAGCCCGAACAGTTAGCAGAATCTCGTTGCCGGAATGTGTGCTGGATGTTAGCTCTGCCTTCTTTCCTTTTCGGGCAGGTGACTCGGTCGGAAGTATTATCGTACCACGTGGGCCAATTTGTTCGCACGGGGTTATTTTGTGAGAACACACTGGATGCGTTCAAATTGTTTCTCATGCCTTCCCATGATTGTTAAGCGCAGTGGTCAAAGCAAACAGTTCCTGTGTATCAAGGTGAAGGAGCTAAGTTGTACAACGCGCTCTTCCCATCATTTCTTTGTTTTACTTCTGAAACATTTTCCAAGAGCTAGCCATAAAGGATTTCGTGATGGGTTAAATAGGAGAGCATATATTGAAATAAACCGACATAGCAAACATACTAAAAGTTGCCTCACACCGGTTCATAACGTGAATCTCAAACTCGTTTCCTTCATTTCAAATTCAGATTACGTAAATGTTTTATATTAATGACTGCCACTAATGGATGTAGTTAGCCGTCGCTAATGCAGCCTAATGAAACATCCTGCCGGGAGTTTCAATGATATCCTGCGAGCGCTGAATTTATTCCTCTCCAATCCGTATAGCAAATAGGGCATTTTTTCCAACGTTTGGTAAAAGAATCGTGTTTGTGTCTTGTCAGGTCACGAAGTTATGCCTGGATCAAAACAACACCTCGGGTCATTGTATGCGAATTCGCAGGCTCTCGTCCTTTGGCATGCTGTCCGCGGTGTCTAGAAATAATGAATGTGAAGGTTGTTGTTGAAGTCAGCTGACAGCTAGGCAACATGCTATTATGTTGCGAAACAATATATGGTAATTTGGAGGTATTAACCTAGGTTGACCACTTGCAGCACTTCTTAGTCGTAGTGAGAAGTTAGATGAATTTCGTACTTGGGCAAGAAGTAAAAGTAATATGAATATCAGATAATTATATGATGGCATTTTCCAAATGATGCATTGTGATACTGGTTCATATTTCAAATAAGTTTGGGGCCAAATCATAGGGACATGTAGGGCGCCCAGGGTGCATATAGCGAGCACACTGGGAGCTAATGTAAGGGGTACTACAAAGTAAAAATGACTGAATGCGCCTGATGTCCATGTCATCTAGCATTTCGATGGCACCCAGACTTTCGTGTCCGGCCGAAAAGATGGCATTGGTTCCGTGATCGTCTGCGTGTAGCGCACCCTCTCCTCCCGGGATGGATGGTTCGGTGCAAATTCACTAACAGTTAGCGCAACAAAAATTCAGTTGATGGTGTTCGGCAGCAGGCAAAACCTGCGAGACGCTCCCCCAGATAATGTTTAGCTTTCGTGTGAAAACGCATTTACTCGGCGAGCGCCGAATAAACGCCTCGGGGTGATTTCGCACCATGTCTGTCGTGGAACGTCCACAGCACACCTCACTTGAAGACGCTCCGAGATCTTAATCGGCCTCGGTCACATTTGGCACTAACTTACGCAAAGCATTACGTTCACCCTCGTGCACGGCCCGGCTCTCTGACGTCCGATACGGCATACCCGTGTTTGGAAACTGTTCCGCAAAGTAATCACAAACAGCTTCCGAAAATAATTCGCTTTTCATCCAAGATTCTTACCAGTGAGGCGAAAATTTGATCATATACCGGACGTACTGAGAGGAATAGGATGGCTAAGTTGTAAACTGTTTGACTAGTTTCACTTTATCTCCCTCGTTCATAGCACTGTTCAGTACGGTGAGACGTCTGCTCTTGCCTCTTTCTTCCGAGTCTGCCCCGCCTTACGCTCCAGGCAGACACGATAGGGTAGGTTACTCCACGTTCCCGCGATCCGAACCGAGACGGGTATTTGGTGTGTTGCATACAGGGCGCCAGCCGCGTACAGCCAGTTGCCACCTGGCATGGCACGTCTGGGCCAGGCTCTTCTAAACTGAATGTTCCGAACACATTTTGTAAAATTATTATAGTTGTTGATGCTATAACAAACATTATGCTATACAATACACAGATGCATGATATACAAATAATGTATAACGTTATATATATATATATATATATATATATATATATATATATATATATATATATATATATATATATATATGTATGTATACATATGTAGTTATTGTTATAGTTATTGTTTGTTATATTTGTATTGTTTCTTTGGGCTGGTACATGTCCTGCCCCACCTTGCTGATCCGTTTAACACGTGACACGAGGCTAAAAGGTGCCACTACCTGTGGATGGCCCATATCATCTTACATAAATATATTAATACATAAATGAATAAATGAGTGGAATGGAAAGTCGAGAACCTGACGACAATGTGCCTTAGGGAGAATGATTTTTTTTGTGAGGCAACGTAGTGCGGAAATGGCTCTTCACGTTATCATGAGATCAAAGGAAAGAAGAAAGAGCAATCGCATCATCGTGATCAAAAAGG